>JAJHSJ010000009.1:30798721-30867239 GCA_021015155.1 Magnolia officinalis
CACTCCCTAGGAAAGCACAATGTTTGGAATTGATGAAACTATTGCAGGATTATGGACGAAAATGAAGAGCATTTATATGACGAAGTCGCTTATTAATCATTATATATGAAGAGACAATTTGTACTCAGAAGATAGCAGAATGATCGAATCTCTCTGAGCACATTAATGTCTTCAACAGCTGGTTTTACAAGTTAACAAGCATGGGTGTGAATATTGATGAAGAAGATAAAACCTTAGTTTGTTGAGTCTCTCCCGGGATCCTATGAGTATCTAGTTGATACTTTGTGATATGGTAGGGATACCTTGGATGTCGATATTGTTATATTAACACTTCAGTCAAAGTAGTTGAGAAGGAAGAGGGATGTGGAGGTACTTCTATGGATGCATGTTTGCTCGGGGAAGACAATTTGAGCGAGAGAAGGGGTAGTCGCGATCTACATTCAAATCGAAAGGCAAACGCAAGATGAAGTGTTGGAATTGTCATATGGTAGGACATATGAAGAATGACTGTTAATATCCTAAAGCCTAGGAGGAGATATCAGATGATTTGCCAAAAGGAAGCCAATTCAGTGAATTCAGGTGAAGGATTGGGTGGTGGTAATGTGTTGTCCGTGTCTAAGATTGGTTGCTTCTATTAGGAGTGGATTTTAGATAAGGGAGCATTGTACCATATGTGTTCTCATCAGAGTTGGTTTACCAGATATAACAAGTATAATGGTAACCTAGTTCTTATGGGCAATAATCATGCTTGTAAGATGGTTGGGATTTGTTTAATTCGTTGGGATATTTGATGGGGTGGAGCATACTCTATCCAACGTGAGGCACGTTTCGATTTTTAATAAGAATTTGATCTCTCTGGGAGCTCTGGATACACTTGGGTGAAGTTCGCTGGTTATGAAGTGTTCTAAAAGTTTCAAAAGGATAACACGCTGTTATAAAAGTATAAAAGAGATAAAATCTTTACAATTTGATTAGGAATACTAAATCGGGTGGAGCTACAACGTTTGTAGCAGAGTTTACGTCATCACGTTTATAGGTTTGCACATGTGGGCTACATGCTTGCGAGCGAGGAATGAAGGTACTTCTTTGACCGTCGTTGATTCCTAGTTTTAAAAGTTTTGATTTAGATGTGTGTGAGTATCACATATATGAGAACAATTAAGGTTAAGTTTTAAGACCGAGAACATATATAGTAAAGTTAGCTTGACTATAAGCATTCGTATGTGTAAGGGGTCGTTATATGTTGTTTCTGGAGAAGGGTCGTCATGTTTTTTACATTCATTGACGACTTCTCTAGAAGTTTGATTGGATATATCTGAAGCATAAATCTGATATGTTTGATACTTTCAAGATTGAAATGCAATAGTTGAAAAACACATGCCGGAAAGTGAAAATTCTGAGGACAGATAACAACGAAGAATTTACTTTTAGGGAATTTAACTAATACCGTAAGAATGAGGGGATAGTGAGGCACAACATGGTGATGCATACACCAGAGCAGAATGGTGTGGCTGAATGTAATAAATCAACTCCTTTGGAAATGACGTATGGTTTGTTGAGTAATTTTGAGTTGGGCAAGGAGCCTATAGGCCGAGGCCGTTTTTACGGTTTGCTATTTAGTAAATCGATTCTTTTTCTACAACTATTGATTGTAAAATTTTAGAAGAAGTATTGAGTGGTCATGTAGTTGAGATACTTGGGGTTGCAGATTTTGGTTGTGATGCTTATTCTCATGGACCGTCAGTTAAAAGGGATAAGATAGATCAAAGGGCTAGAAGTGTACTTTCGTTGACTATGGTGATTGGGGTGAAATGATACAAATTGTATGATCGACTTTCACGGAAAAACATATTTAGCTGGGACGTCAAGTTTGATGAAGGTTCATTGTTTTGGAAAGATGAGTACAAGAAACCGGAAAAAAATTAGTAATCGATGTTGAAATAGACAGGGTGAAACACTTGAAGAACCTGAGCCGCAGGTAAATGTATAACAAAAGGTGGAGTAACCACGCGTTAGGGGAAATCTATCATGGGATTATCGGTTATCGTTGAGATACAAGGATGACTCAAATATTGCGTTTGCTGTCATTATAGATGATGAGGATTCGTCTATGTTGAGTGTCAAATTTTGCATATTCTCCCCTATTTATATTTTGGTTTTATGGACATGATAATGCTTAAAGATAGATTTTATACATGTTTGTGTTGGAAGGTGAATTTGAGAGGTTAGATTGAAAATAATGCAAAAAAACATGGATTTAATGCTCAAGAAGCACCAAGGCAAAGAATGGATTTTAGGAGACCAAGAGTGTGAGAGATTCACATGTCAAAGATCCATGGAAACCAAGTACAAAGCTTAAGAAAGACTTGAAAGATTGCAAAATTTATAATAGAAAACAGACAAGTTCGGTCCGATCGAAATCGCGCAAAATAGTCCAGTAGCCAACGATGAAATTCAGAAGCTAATTTGGTCCAACCGATGGACAATTCGTCCGATCGAAAGGACTCGGTACGACTAAAAGTGCCCACAAAAGTTCCAGCAAAGAACAATGAATTTTGGAGTTAATTCGGTTCGACCGAGGATTAATTGGGCAACTGCTGAAACAGAATCCTTTCCAAATTCAGACTCGACTGGAGATCCGACCGATGAGTAATGCGGCTGCGTAAATTAAGATGCTTTCTCGATCAGATTGCCAGAAGAAATTCCAAGTCGGTGTGTAAGTGTGGAGCTTCATAAGTATAAATAGGAGTCCTAAAACGTTCTAAGGTTTAAGGAGTGGAGCCAAAGGGTGGAGAGCCGCCGCCAAGAGTTTTCTTTTCCTTAGTTGATTTTCATGTTTTGTTTAAGAGTTCTTAGTTCAATCATGTCTATGGTTGGCTAAACCTCTTATCTAGGGCTAAGAGGTGAAACTTGTAAAGTGATTGAGATGTTTACTTTGCTTTGATTCATGTTTATGTTGAACTTCATTGATTACTAGTTGATTTTAAGGATATTTTCACTTTTCAATGGTTTATGTGACTCAAATTACAGTAGTAGACGCTGCGATAGCTTTGAGTATCTTCTTTTCTTATTGAGATTGTGGGATTGGTAAATCCTGTTGTTTGCCATCGTCTCTTGGGCTTGGTTGGGTGACAGAATCCATTCCAAATCTTCACAATTCTCCTCCATTAAGGCTGGATCAATGAGAAGTTCATAGATTTGATCATCTCTTTCTCCAACTGGATAAGATAGGACTCCTTTTCCAGTTGGATCTCTTGAATCAGGTAAGGTAGCATCTGATAGCTACAAGTGGATCCTTGACACCCTAGTTCCCACCTTTTAATTCACAAGTTTAAGTGAACTTTATTCACAATCACTTCCAATTATTCTAGAATTCAGATTTAGATCTTCTTCTTCTTCTTCTAGTTCTAGTTCTTTTAGAAACGTACGAGATTAGTCCTTGTGGATTTGACCTCGGTCTCACCGAGATTATTACTACATCGCGACCCTATACTTGAGTTGTGAACAAGTTTTTAGCGTCGTTGCCGGGGACTATGGCTGCACTTTTCTAAATTTAATTAGTATTAGAATTAGGTTAAGATTATGATTAACCTTTTTCTTTGTTTCTAGGTTAGGATTCTATAAGGCCTATATCCTAGTCGTATCGTTCCTTAGACTTCCGCGATCCTCCCGTCGAATTCCAGCAACTCGCGACTTGTAATCGGCGTTGTGCGCGCGACCCTAAGTTGCATCCCGTATATCTGGGTCGACTCGACCCGAGACTTGTACCCTAATGACCCGACTTGCGTGCTGATGAGCATACCCAGGCCAAGTGTTATAGGCCCATGCATATTTCGAGGAAAATGCCGCACGTTACGAATCTCGAGAGAATCTCTACCTAAACATCACATCAATCAATCAAGTACTAGTCAGTACACATCCCATCACAACCCATCACACCACCCTCTCTTACATAAGCCATCCCCAAAGTCAACTCTTTCTTACACCACCCATCCTCCATCCTTCTTCTAACACAACACCATCCCTCTCTCCCATCCATCCTCTCCATCCATTTCATTCTCTACCATTTTACAAGCAACCAAAAAGAAAAATTCTAAGGAGAGAAAGAGAACCCAAGATCAAAGCCCATTTTCCTACCCCAAGATCTCACCATCCAACCCTTCAATTCTCATCATCCTTCATCAAAGAGGAAGCCTAGGAGCTAAGGAGTCCAAGGAGCTAAAGAAGAGGACCATAAGTGGGTGATTGTAGGATTAGATTGTGTTTTAATGATGAGCCAAGTGGGCCTACAGATTGATGGTAGGATCTCACTTTGGACCCTAGGTGTGGTCGATGGCCCACCATGATCCATATGTTCATACCATGATGGGGCCATTCTCCATGGACCTCATCATAATGTTTATTTTCCTATTGCTTAAAGGCCATCTAGACCATGCATTTTTGGTGAAAAAGGGATCTCCACTGTTGATTTTGATTGGTGGCCCACATGTAATGTGACCTACTTGATGTATGTTTTGTAATGCATGGAAGGGAGGGCTCATAGTGGCGGAGCCCTCCATCGCACGTCTCTCTCTCTCTCTCTCTCTCTCTCTCTCTCTCCCCTGTTTGCGGCCCACCATGATGCAAGTATTTTATCTACGCTGACCACCCATGGGCCCGCCTTACTGACCATCCAGATGGCCCACCATGATGCAAGAATTTTATCTACGCCGACCACCCGTGGGGCCCACCTAGCTGTTCATCTGGACAGGCCTAGTTGAAGGGAAAACATAAATATTAGCTTATCCAAAGCTATGGTGGGCCACATGGACCCACCTGACCTATGTATTTTATCCAAGCTGTCCGTCCCTGGGATGGTGGGACCCACCCTGCACATCTGGGATCTCCACCGTCCAGCAGGGACATGGACCCACGGTGATCTATGTACCTTATCTACACCGTCCACACAGCAGGATGGTGGGACCCACCTCTATGTATATGTTTTATCAACACCATCCATCTGCTGGACCACCAGCTATATATTTGTTGTATTGACGTTAGCAAGCTCTGTGGGTCCCACAACTATCTAGCTGCTGTGTTGATGTTAGCTAGCTCTTTGGGTCCCACACCTATCTAGATGTTGTGTTGACGTTAACAAATTCTGTGGGTCTGATCAGAGGTATGTGTTTTATCCCAACCATCCATCTGGACGGTGGGGACCACCCTCCTATATAGCTGCTGTATCGACATCAGCAAGTTCTGAGGGTCTGATCATGGGGTATTTGTCATATCCAGACCATTCATCCCCACCGTCCATTGTCCGGGACAGTGGAAATCCCACCTTGATGTATTGTTTCATCCAGCGGTCCATTTGTGGGACCCCCATTTCGTATATATTTCATCCAGCCGTCCATCTGTGGGATCCACATGATGGATCTGTTTTATCCACACCGTCCATAGGCTAGGATGGGTGGGGCCCACCTTCATGTATATATTCTATATCCACACCATCCATTTGCTGGGGACGGTGGGCCTCCTGATGCATATACTCTATATCCAGCCGTCCATTTGTTGCTGGACATGGACCCCGCCTTGATATATATATCTACACCGTCCATGGGACATGGGGTCCACCATGATGTGTATTATATTCAAGCCCATGTCGCAGGCCCACCTTGAGGTATATGATGTGCATGTGGCTGATCTATTTTGCTGGATTATGGGCCGCCCCATGAGACCCATTGTGATGTACTTGAGGCCCATGAGATATGGCCCAATGTGATGTACATGTGAGGTCCATTGTGATGCATATGAAGCCCATTTGATGTGGCCCATTGGGATTGTAAATGTTATTGTGTAAATCTAGCACTCGTAGTGTTGTTAAATTTTGTTGTGCCAAACCATTTAGTATTTGTATCATTCATTGAGTTGAAGTGATCGGTTCGTACATTTCAAAGTTCTCTGGATCTTCATCGAACTTGCCTACATCTTCAAGTTGAAGTGAAGAGTGTTGAAGTTCATGGTTTCAAGCTAAAATTTAAGAACTTAAGTTCAAGTTTGAAGTTCAAATACTGTACGCTAAAGACTCAAGAACTCAAGTGTAACTCAAGGTCAAGTTCAAGAGATCGAACTCAAGTTTCACGTATCACAAGATATCAAGATTCGGAAGTGAATGCTGTTTCATTTGTTCCTACTTACAAACAGGTTTGGATGACCCTAGATTGACTTAGGTTGTGTCATATTCATTGTATATTTTATGTGGGTCATTTCATATGTTTATAGGTCATTTTCTCGACTAGTCTTAGACCTTATTCGACTAGTCCAAGTATTGGCTTGACCAGTTTAAGAGTTTTCTCGACCAGTCCAAGGTTTGTTACTAATTTTCAGAAATTTTTCTGTTGGACTTTCGACCAGTCGAGTGAATAGTGCTCGATTGGTCGTGCAGGCTCGACTTAAAGTCCAGCAGGCTTTTCTGGTACCAATCGACCAGTCGAATGCATTGCTCGACCAGTCGAGCGGGCCACTCGACCAGTCGAGCGGGCCACTCGACCAGTCGAGTAACGGTTTTATCTTATCACGCCAGAAAATTTAAAATTTTGTTGGTCCTTTGACCAGTCGAATCGACCCTTAGACTAGTCGAGTGAACAATATTTTCACTTATAAATAGAGCAAGAATTTCAGAACTTATTCATTCATTAAAGCGAAACGAAGACACCACTCTGAGAGATAAGTTTGTGATATTATTAAGCTATATTGTGCTCATTTTATATTCTCTTTAATTAGCTTTTGTAATTTGATTTTGAGATCTTTATTCCAATCTTACATTAAGAAGGGATTTGTGTTTCCCTCTTTCTTAAGATCAAAATCAAATCAAGCTAGCCCAGGTTGATTTAATTTAAAAATCATTTAGAACTAGAACCCCTTTATCTGTGAGACTAGACATTGAACATCTTCGTCTACATCGGATCGGTTCTACCAGGCTTCTTCGAAGGAGAATTTCTAGATAAGTACATTTACATTTGTATATTCCTTTTTGGTTTTTGAGGTTGTGTTAGAAAAATCTCTTTTTAGTTTTGTCTGAGGTGATTCAGAAAATCTCAAAGTGTGGGGTTTTTGTGATTATGTAAACCCAATCAAAGACACAATTGTGAAGGTTTTAAGGTGAACCTTGGAAAACCTTTTTCATAGTGAACACTAATATCCCAAGGGAGTGGACATTAGGAGTGGAGTAGTTGTGTAGCTGTTTTCTAACAGTTGGTGTACACACAAGCGAACCACTATAATTCTTGGTGTTGTGGTGGATGATTGAATGTGCCTATGTGTGTGAATGTTGTAATTTTCTTTAAGCATTTGTGGTGAATGGTGTAATTTATTTTATGCACTTGTGGGAATGTTGTAATAACTTAGTTTGTTTTATTGCTATTTCCTTTGCCTCTTTATTGATTTGGGTTTTTGATACTTACAAACGTTCTAGTAAGGTTTTCCTGCCATAAGCCTTTGGTTTTTGGTGTTAGGTTGTCCTTAGAACTAAGTTTGTATCAACCTCTCAAGACTACTACATTTGAGGTTGCTATTTACTTGTGCTTCTTTTTTATTTGATTGTACTATCTTTCTTTTAATTCCAGATTTATTTTTTAATTTGGCATAGTCTTATTCACCCCCCCTCTAGGATGTATAGCTCGGTCTTTTCAAGTGGTATCAAAGCCTAATAGCTTTTTTTTTTTTTTTTTTTTTTTGTTATTTTTAGATTCATTTCCTAAGCTAATCGATCTGAGCTTATAAGATGTCAAATTTTGATAGCCTCTCAATCGCTAGGCCTCAACTTTTTGATGGCTCCAATTATGCCTATTGGAAAGCCAGAATGAGGATCTTTTTAAGGTCCATAAATGAGAGCGTGTGGCAAGCCACAATGACTAGATGGACCCCTCCTACCACTGAAGTGACTGGCACTGATGGAACCAAAACCATGAAGGTTACACCTTATTTTTCTTGGACCACACTTCAGAAAAATGAGAGTAGTGCCAATGCAAAGGCTTTAAATGCAATTACTTATGCACTATCACCAGATGAATTCAAAAGAATTATATCTTGTGATACTGCAAAGCAAGCTTGGGACATTCTAGAAATGACACACGAGGGTATAACTATTGTTAAGAAATCTAAACTTCAAATCCTCACCACTCGGTTTGAGGAGATATGTATGGAAGAAAGTGAAACATTCATGGACTTCCATACTAAGTTAAATGACATAGTTAACTCTATGTGGGGTCTTGGTGATAGCATCCCAGAAAGCAAAGTCTGTGTAAAGATATTGTGCTCATTGCCTAATAGGTTCTTTTCAAAGGTCACTGCCATTCAGGAACTTCGTGATACAGATAATACGAGGGTTGAAGAGCTGGTTGGTTCTTTACAAACTTACGAGTTAAACTTTAAGGCTCCTAAAGGTAAGTCCATCGCCCTTAAGTCTTCTAAAAATATTTCTCATGAAAATGTTAGTAATTTTGATTTTGAAAACTCTGAAGATGATATGACATTATTAGCCAAGAAGTTTTATAAAATTTTCAAAAGTAAAAAGAGGGTAGATTTTCAAAAACCTTCTGAAAAGAAAAGGAGTAGATCTAAAACTTGGAAATCTATTAAAGACAGCCAATGTTTCAACTGCCATGAATATGGGCATTTGGCAAACAAATGTCCAAAGAGGGACATATCTAAAAAGAAAGGCATGTTGGATACATGTGATGAATCGTCTTGATCTGAAGCCTCTTCTAAGTCAGATGATTCTGAACCTGAGTCTACTAATGAGGTCAAAGCCTTAATTACTCTAACCAAATTTATTTTTTCAGATAGTTGTGATTCAACTAGTGAAGAAAATCTGAGAAGTGATCCTGAAAATGATGAAGATTTACAAGATGCCTATGATGCCTTATACAGGGAAAGGTGTAAGATAGCTGTAAAATTAAAAATTCAAAAAGAAAAGTTTTTAAAATTAAAAGAAAATTTTGATAATCTAGTTTTAGAAAAATCTCACCTTTCAGATTGTTTTGAAAAAGCTAAGTGTGATTTAGATTTCAAAACATTCCAAGTTGAAAACCTCAAATCTGAAAATGAAAAACTGAAACTAGAAGTCTATTCTCTCTTGAGTATGAAGGATACTTGGAGGTATGCCCAGGGTGATCCTAAACTAGAAAAACTGTTAACCGGATCAAGGAAATGTGGCGATAGATCTGGTATGGGCTACAATAAGTATATGCCTCCTAAATATAAGAACACTCCTCCAAAATTTGTTAAAGGGAGTCATCTAACTCAAAAGGGAAAAGTCTGAATTAAAATACTTTCAAAAATCCTAAAACTTTTCAGGCTATGAAACCTAAAAACAATCATATCAATTATAAAAATCAGAATCATAACCCCTTAGCTGAGAAAATTATGGATTTACTCAAGGAGCTTCTAAAATCTAACTCGAATGGTAGAATATACAACAACTATAAGCATAGAACAACTAACTATCCTCAAAAACCCAAAACTGTAATGAATGGGTTCCTAAGGTAGCTTATTTGGTTGCCCACACCGCTTTCAAGGCGTCGAGTCAATCAAAGTGGTACCTAGACAGTGGTTGCTCTAGACACATGATAGGTGATAAAGATTTATTCACCAATTTTAAAGATATGACTGATGGCTCAGTCACATTTGGTGATGGTAGCAACTGCAGGATTATTGGCCAAGGTACGGTTCAACTCTTTAATCTTCCTCCATTTGAGAATTTTTTGTTTGTAGAGGGACTTAAGCATAATCTCTTAAGCATTTATCAAATTTGTGATAACAAACATAGCGTCAAATTTACCAAGGGTGTGAGATTTCTAATGAGAATGGTTCTGTGATATTAACTGGTCGCAGAACATCTGAGAACTGTTATATAGTCAGTGATTCTAGCTCGTCTAAGTTATCGTGTTACATGGTCCAAACTGATGAGACCGAACTATGACATAAACTCCTAAGACATGTATACTACTGTAATCTTTATAGACTAAGCAAAAGTGAAGTAATAAGAGGTCTACCCAAGTTAAAGAAGTTGGATAAAGTTTGTGGTGAATGCTAGATTGGAAAACAAACTAGGAGTGCTCACAAGAAAGTGAATCCAAACCCCTTGAACTTCTCCACATGGATCTCATTGGACCGACTAGAACGGAGAGTTGAGGTGGTAAGAAATATATACTGGTCATAGTAGATGATTTTACCCGGTATACATGGGTAGTTTTCATGAGAGAGAAATTTGAAGCTGTGAACACGGCGTGTTATATCACTAACCGTGTTTATACTAGAAAGTCTAATAATAAGACCGCATATGAACTATAGTTCAATAAGAAGCCTACTATTAAATACTTTCAAGTTTTTGGCAGCAAGTGCTACATTTTACGTGACCGGGAAAATCTAAAAAAATTCAACACTAATAGTGACAAGGGTATCTTCTTAGGATATGCGCTAAATAGTAGAGCGTATCGTGTTCTCAATAAGAGGACCAGTGTTATTCAAGAATCTATCAATGTGGTTATAGATGATCACTTGAATACAACTGTCTCAAGTTCAGAAGATGATGAAGTCTCTTTATTTGATAAACCAGACTCTTCGTCTAGTTAAAATGACCTTGAACTGCGGTCAATTAAAGACCATTTAACTGATCAAATTCTTGGGAATCTTCTCACTGGTGTGCGCACTCGTAGACAATTAGAAAACATTTGTAATTATGTGTGCTTCACATCCCAGATTGAGCCGGCCAATGTAAAAGCTCTTGCTGATGAAAACTAAATAGTAGCTATGAAAGATGAACTTAATCAATTCATAAGGAATGATGTATGGTACTTAGTTCTTAGACCTAATGATAAACACATTATTGGAACTAAATGTATCTTTAAAAATAAGTCTGATGAACTGGTTGTACAAGGGTACACTCAGATAGAAGGCATCGATTATGATGAAACCTTTGCCCCAGTAGCTCGTCTTGAATCTATCAGACTGTTTATATCTATTGCTTGTTATAAAAAGTTCAAAATTTACCAAATGGATGTTAAGAGTGTTTTCTTGAATGGTGATCTACATGAAGAAGTATATGTAGAACAACCTACTGGTTTTGAAGACCCTAAACATTCTGATCATGTTTATCGCCTGAAAAAGGTACTCTATGGATTGAAACAAGCTCCCAGGGCATGATACGAGAAATTGGCTAAGTTTTTACTAAGTCATAACTTTATAATGGGGAGTGTTGATAAGACACTTTTTGTAAAGAAACACAATGATCACAAACTGATAGTACAGATATATGTTGATGACATTATCTATGGATCTACCTGTTATAGCATGACTGTTGAGTTTGCAGATTTAATGAAGTCGAAATTTGAAATGAGCATGGTTGGAGAACTGAACTATTTCTTAGGTTTGCAAGTAAAACAACTTTCTGATGGGTTCTTTATCTCTCAAACCAAATACACTCTAAACTTGGTTAAAAAGTTTGGTTTTGAGAGCGGTAAAAATTTTAATACTCTTATGAGTGCGACACTTAAACTCTCCAAGGATTCGACAGGTAAAAGTGTAGATCCTAAGTTATATCGCAGTATGATAGGTAGTTTATTATATTTAACTGCGAGCTGACCTGATATTGCATTCAGCGTAGGAATCTGTGCTAGATATCAATCGGACCTTAAAGAGTCCCACCTGATTGCTGTTAAAGCGGATTTTGAGATATGTCACAAGTTCGGCCAAACTTGGTCTTTGGTATCCTCATGATACTAATGTTCAATTAGCCGGTTATTCGGATGCTGATTGGGTTGGTAATATTGATGACCACAAGTCTACCAACGGTGGATGTTTTTATGTCGGGAACTGTCTAGTTTCATAGCATATCAAGAAACAGAGTTCCTTATCATTTTCCAC
Organism: Magnolia officinalis; assembly: GCA_021015155.1. Classification (NCBI taxonomy): domain Eukaryota; kingdom Viridiplantae; phylum Streptophyta; class Magnoliopsida; order Magnoliales; family Magnoliaceae; genus Magnolia; species Magnolia officinalis. The sequence continues at coordinate 30,810,626 of JAJHSJ010000009.1, forward strand.
AGCTGAGGCTGAGTATATTACAGCTGGTAATGCATGCACCCAACTTGTGTGGATGAAAAAGATGTTAAGTGATTACGAATTTGCATAAGATTCTATGGTATTGTATTGTGACAATTCTAGTGCAATTAACATTTCTAAAAATCCAATTCAGCATTTACGAACTAAGCATATTGACATTAGATATCATTATATTCGTGAATTAGTTGAAGATAAGATTATTTCTATGGATTATATTCAGACTGAAAATTAACTTGAAGACATATTTAAAAAACCGATTGACAGAAACAGGTTTGCTAAGTTGAAATTGGATATGGGTATGTGCACTATGATCTGAATTGCATGTTTTATTTGTAATATATTGCATGTTTTTATTTTATTTATTTTACGAATTTTTAAAAATTATAAATATGTAAAATGCAGAATTTTTGAGGTGCACGACCAGTCGAGTATGTACTTGACCAGTCGTGGCACGACCGGTCGAGTATGTACTCGACCAGTCGAGTCGATCGGGTTTGGGCCTTTTTATTGTGCAAAAAGCATTTTTTCTTCATTTGTTTCATCTTCCCCAACTAGCCCTACCACGACCGGTCGAACCCACCTTCGATTCCTTCATGGTTAGTACATCTTTTTCGATTTCCTTGTGGATTTAAGTTCTTTGCACTTTCATTTCCTTGTTTTTGTAGTTTATTTCAAGGTTTATGGTGGTTTATTGGGTTTTCTTACTAAAAATCTAATTTCCTTGAAACCCATTCTTCCTTTCTTGCATTGCTTGTATTCCTTGTATTTCTTGTTGCTATGGAAGGTAGAAATAAGAAGAGAGCCTCTTGTGATCCCTCTTCTTCTTGTTTTACTCCAATCATGGTGCGCCATCTTCGGTCACCTGAAGAAGACCCCGAGTATGTGTGGGATATACGTCTTCGCAACTTGATTGTTGAACGGACAGTCAACTCTAATCATTTGGAACCTTTCGGTATTGTTCCCCTCCTTCAAACTATAGGTTGGGCTAACATTTTAAATTGGGGCGGTCCAGCATATCGTTCCATTGCGCAAGCCATGTGTGCTTGCATAAGTGACTTCTCTTCTGAGAATCTAACTTTTGCAGTTACAACCAGACTCAAGAACTCAAGCGTAACTCAAGCTTAAGTTCAAGAGATTGAACTCAAGCTTCACGTATCACAAGATATCAAGATTCGAAAGCGAATGATGTTTCATTTGTTCCTACTCACAAACTGGTTTGGATGACCCTATGTTGACCTTAGGTTGTGTCATATTCATTGCATATTTTATGTGGGTCATTTCATATGTTTATAGGTCATTTTCTCGACTAGTCTTAGACCTTGTTCGACTAGTCCAAGTACTGGCTCGACCAGTTTAAGAGTTTTCTCAACCAGTCCAAGGTTTGTTGCTAATTTTCAGAATTTTTTGTTGGACTCTCGACCAGTCATGGATACTGCTCGACCAGTCAAGTGAACAGTGCTCGACTGGTCGTGCAGGCTCGACTCAAAGTCCAGCAAGCTTTTCTGGTCCCACTCGACCAGTCAAGTGCATTGCTCGACCAGTCGAGTAGGCCACTCGACCTGTTGAGTGACAGTCTTATCTTATCGCGCCAGAAAATTTGAAATTTTGTTGGTCCTTCGACCAGTCGAACCAACCCTTAGACCAGTCGAATGAACAGTATTTTCACCTATAAATAGAGCAAGAATTTCAGAGTTTATTAATTCATTAAAGTGAAATCAAGACACCAATCTGATATATAAGTTTGTGATATTTATTAAGGTATATTGTGCTCATTTTATATTCTCTTTAATTAGCTTTTGTAATTTAATTTTGAGATCTTTATTCCAATCTTACATTAAGAAGGGATTTGTGCTTTCCCCTTTCTTGAGATCAAAATCAAATCAATCTAGCCCAGGTTGATTTAATTTGAAAATTATTTAAAACTAGAATCCCTTTATCTATGAGACTAGACATTGAACATCTTCGTCTACATCGGATCGGTTCTACCGGGCTTCTTCAAAGGAGAATTTCTAGATAAGTACATTTACATTTTGTATATTCCTTTTTGGTTTTTGAGGTTGTGCCAGAAAAATCTCTTTTTGGTTTTATCTGAGGTGATCCAGAAAATCTCAGAGTGTGGGGTTTTTGTGATTGTGTAAGCCCAATCAAAGACACAATTGTGAAGGTTTTAAGGTGAACCTTAGAAAACCTTTTTCATAGTGAATGCTAATATCCTGAGGGAGTGGATATTAGGAGTGGAGCAGTTGTGTGGCTGTTTTCTAGCAGTTGGTGTACACACAAGCGAACCACTATAATTTCTGGTGTTGTGGTGGGTGATTGAATGTGCCTATGTGTGTGAATGTTGTAATTTTCTTTAAGCATTTGTGGTGAATGCTGTAATTTATTTTATGCACTTGTGGGAATGTTGTGATAACTTAGTTTATTTTATTTGCTATTTCCTTTGCCTCTTTATTGGTTTGAGTTTTTGATACTTACAAACGTTCTAGTAAGGTTGTCCTGTCATAAGCCTTTAGTTTTTGGTGTTAGGTTGTCCTTGCAACTAAGTTTGTATCAACCTCTCAAGACTAGTACATTTGAGGTTGCTATTTACTTGTGCTTCTTTATTATTTAATTGTGCTATCTTTCTTTTAATTCTGTATTTATTTTTTAATTTGACATAATTCTATTCACCCCCCCTCTAGGACGTATAGCTTGGCCATTTCTGGGATGTATTTGAGGGCTATGGATGTGGCCCATTGTGATGTATTTGAGGCCCATGGACGCGGCCCATTGTGATGTATTTGAGGCCCAAGTATGAGGCCCGTTGTGATGTATTTGAGGGCCATGGATGTGGCCCATTGTGATGTATTAGGCTCTGATACCACTTGAAAAAGCCTAGCTATATGTCTTAGAGGGGGGATGAATAGGACAATGCCAAATAAAACTTATAACAGCGGAATTAAGAAAGAATATGATAGCCAAAGTAAATCACAATGCAGGAAAGTAAAACAACCTCAAAATTTAGATCTTGAGAGGTTGATACAAATGTTGTTCTAAGGACAACCTTTCACCAAAAACCAGAGTTTATGGTAGGACAACCTTATTTCTAGAAAGATCTTTGTTTCAAATCTCAAACCAAAGAGGAATAAAGAAAATACAAACTGAATTGAAATAAATTGTAATCACCAATGTATTGTTCTAGGGACAGCCATACACCATAAAAATGGTAGGGCAATCTTGCTGGAACAACTTCTTAAAAGAAATTGAATATCAAGCTGATAAAGGAATAGCAGAAAATAAATTCTAAACTATTACAAAATTCTCACAATGCTTGAATTAAATGATTACAACATTCACCACCATAGATACATCCCACAAGTGAATATTAAAGATTAGAAGTATAAATCATTCAACCACAACACAGGGATTATAGTGGTTCGCCTGTGTGTTCACCAACTGTTAAACAACAGCCACACAAAATGCTACTCCACTCCTAATATCCTCACACAGGGGATATTAGCGTTCACTAACAAAATAGGTTTTTCCCAGGTTCACCAAAAACCTTTACAATTGTGTCTTTGTCTGTGGGCTTACACAATTTAAAAAACCCCACTTCTGAGTTTTTCTGGCTCTCCTCAGATAACCAATACAACAAGATTTTTCTGGCATCTTGAAGAAACCAAACAGAAAGGAATTTACAATTAAATGTAAAATACCTGATTATCTCCTTCGTTGTAGCAGCCCGGTAGAACCAAATCAGAGTAGATGATTGAATATCCAAGTTCAATGTCCAGTACTCAATTACTATGGTTCTAATTCTAATAGATTTTAAATTAAACCAAGTAGGGCTTGCCTTAATTGATTTTGATTCCAAATAAAGGGAATAACATGTAACGCCCTGAAAATCGGGGGTCGAGCATAACTCAACTCCCGAGTTCCAAAACATCACTTATGCAACATAAATGAGTATGATTGAATGTTGGCTGTGTTAGTACAATAAACATGAATGAGATTAATCCGAAACAGTAATTCATACTCCAGAACAATTTCAAAAGGGCAAGCGGAAGACTGAAAATGCATATATAATGTATGTAAGGTATAACAACCATCTCAACCTCCAGAGTATGAACACTAACTGAGTATACATATACATGTGTTGTTTCTAAAACAAAATATCAAAATATACAACTGGAAACATCGATCCCGAAGTCCCGCGATCACTGGCCAGCGTATAAGAAGCCACCAGCGTACTGCATGTATGAGTACTCCTCCTGATCATCCCCGAAATCAGGCTCAGTCTCCGTCGACCCGTCTATACCTGCATCTAGGTCCGGGTCTGATGGGTGTCCAGAACACTGTCCCGTAACGTGGGAGTGAGTAGCTAACTCAGTGGAACAATAGAGCATGGGTTAACATGTTATCAATTCAATCAAGCAGTAATGATAAAGCAATACAAACAAACAATCCTAAAGACTCTTATTAATGCAAGTATGAAATGCAGTTATGCGTGCATGCCCTCACCGACGTTCTCCCTCATGCGACACCATCTTACGTCCGCGGCATGCATACATTCCTCAGTGCTCCACATCTTCCAGGCACATGCAGTGCGATGATGAACATGATTACCGAGTTGTTATTAGTCCATTTCAAACAGCAGGATTGGGAAACTAAGGTACCTCCCTCCCTGTATTATTCCCAAACATGATCCATTCTAGGGTCGTCAATCCTAGGTAATCTCATACGAAGTGTAGTTCTAGGTCGCTGCAAAGGCTGGCAGGGCTGTTACGCGCAATCGTTACACCCCTCCCCCATCACCTTTTTAACGGTTCATCACTAAGCTGATACAGGCCTAGTATGTACTCCTGTTGCTACAGAAAGGTCATCGCCTCCACGTAGACTCAGAGTACGCTCGAGGTCACTACAAAGGGCTGCCAGGGCTGTTACCCGCAATCGTTGCACCGCTCCCCCATCACCTTATCAATGTAGGCCGACAGCTCGAATATAGTGTCCCATACCACCATAATCGGCTCACGAGTCTATTTGCTCAATGGTCACTACGGGGAGGCTCAGGCTGACGCAATCGCAACACCACGAAACCCCAGTGTAGGCCGACAGCTCGACCATGGTGTCCCATACCACCATGCCCGGCTCATGAGTCTTAGCGGATCGAGGTACCATGGTTAACGGGATTTCATTGGTAAGTTTGGTACCCTAGGTTCAAACAGTAATGACCAAACATGGTGAACACACAGTCGACAATCGGGTTACTTGACGAGCCTGACTAGCTCGAGCGCACAACAAGTTGGGCGATATGAAGCACAAAAGCACTCCGTGTGGCCAACCACTATCGCCAACTGAAGTACGACTCGGGTTCGTCAGACACATCCCTTGTGGCGACATGAATCTCAACCACAATCTCAAGTCTGGTACCGAATGTCTGGACTATAGACATAGTCCCAGCCTCAATCAATTTTCATCCATAGCATGTGGAGTAAAGCATGATAAACAAAGTAATACAAGCATGTTAGCAGGCATGTCATAAGGCATGTTATAAAGTATGAAGTAAAGCATGTTGTAAAGCATGTTATAGAGTACTATACAATTAGGGATACAATTACATATACATCACAAGTGAGTGGTTAGAGTAAACCACCACATGGAGGGAATCCTACATGTCTCTAAGGTAGTCGAGAATTCCATATCAGCACCGACCTACGGTGCCAACATCTAAGCATGTGCTCACACAAGCATTTACACAAACACATAGAGTACACTATTTCAACATAATGACGTATGTTAGTAAAATATGTATTAGGACTATCTTCTCACCAAGCGAGTATTTTATCCATGTATATCATAATCATACCGCAATTAATCATGACAATTGCATTTCAAAATTTATATATATATACGGTATTTCTAGAATACACAATTTCAACATACCTAGTGTTTACAAGCAAACATGTATTACGACGATTCGTTTCGCCAAACAAGTATTTTATCCATATATTGTATAATCATACATTAAATAAACATGTCAAACACTTTTCTGAAAAAAATACGTATACGGTATTTCTACGTATACCTAGAGTATGTGAAATTCCATATTCTACAACGTTAATCGAAACAGAAAACGGAAAGCACTTTGTACATGTGCAATTGCATGCAGATCATGAATCTATCATTATCTGACATTGAAAGCGTTGAAAACCGTAACCTATACACCTAAAGTCCTCACCTTTAAGCCGTTGGAGCGTAAGGAACCCGCTAGATTTGTCTAGCTTCCGTGTACCGCAACTAGGCAACCTAGGGAAGGAAATAGGTTAGCTATTTCATCACTTGGAACTCTCCCAACCTTAGATCAGTTTAGGGTTAGGGTTTTCTTACCTATAAGTGACGTCGGGAACGCCGGAAAAGCGCCTAGAATAGGGCGGTGTGACTTGTAGAATGGCAGGGAAAAAGGGCAGGGAAGATCTCCCACTTCTCTCACTTTCTCTCTCTTTTCTCTCTCTCCTTGCTAGGGTTTTCTCCCAAATTCGTATGGGCTGAATAGGGGAGGGTTTAAGGTCCTTATATAGGTTAGAACATAACCGAAATAGACCTTAAGTCAAGGTATACTTAGGTTATATCCAAAACGGGCCAGTTCCGTCTAAAAAGGGTATTTCTGGCGGCCCCTTTTCCGCGTGTGGTCGGACTTAAGCTCACAATCACCGGATATACGATTCCCTGAGTTTTCATTCCAGTCGGAAACCCAGATCGCAAACGGCAGACCAGTTTCAGTTCAACGGTCAGTGGGCCACGATCCGAAATTCCAAGTACATGTAAATGTTCCTGAAATTTTTCCTGATCCGAGGGTGTAATTTGGTCTGATTCTGACGGTCTGGTTACTTAATACTGATGCGCAAGTGAATGGTGACAGATCACTATTCCAGATATTTATTTTGTAAAGGGAATAGTGTTTTTCACACTCCCTCGCTCCGGATCCAAATGAATGGCCGTGGGACATCGGCTGGACCTGATTTTCGAGATGATTGTCAAGCCCAGTGAGGCGGTCCTAGATCCTTAAGTTCGTGTTAATCGGACTTCCGATGCACGGTCTAGACCTGATACGGAGTTTCAAGGTGCTCCCGAGAGCAACCGGGTAATGGGTTTGATCCTAGCTTTCAGGATAACCTAGCGTCAATGATTGTACAAATTTTGGGTCTTGCAGATCGTATTGAACGTGATCTGTGCGGATTTCGTAGTTAATCTAGTTTAGCACTTGGTTAACTTTGCCTAATTTCTAAAGAATTTGATCCCAAGTGATTTCTGGTCGAGGTGGTACTCGGGTCTTCGTACGGAAAATTCCGAGTCGTTACATAACAATTCCTCTTATCAAATTAGATTGGAATTGCAGAAACAAAATCAATTAAATAAAGCTAATGAAAGAGAATATTAAATAAGCACACTTAGCTTAGATGGAGCACAAAATTATCTCTCAGAAGTTCGACGAAGATTGACTTGAATGGATTAATTAATTAGATGATTTCTTCTGAGATTCGTGCTCTATTTATAGGTGAGCAGATCACATCTTCGACTGGTCTAAGGAGCTCTTCGACTAGTCGAAGAAATAACAAATTTGAAAAAAATCGGGCGTGATAAGCTTTGACCGTTCTACGACTGGTCGAAGGCCTCCTTCGACTGGTCGTAGGTCACCTTCGACTGGTCGAAGACTTTGTGATTTATCGCTGGACTTTGAATCGAAGAAATACGACCGGTCGAAGAAGCAGTCGACACTGTTCCTCCGACTGGTCGAACAGATTCCTGGACTAGTCGAAGCCTAACAGAAATTATCCGATTTTTGTAACAAACTCACGACTGATCGAGGAATTTCTTAGACTGGTCGAAGCAACTTTAGGACTAGTCGAAGAAGGCCTAGGACTAGTCGAAGAACTGACCAAACTTATGTAAAATAAACATTCGATTTATGTATCCAAACTGACCTACTTCTAAGGTCAACCTAAGGTCAGTCAAACCTCAACCATGAAGAAGGACATTGAAATATTAGGAACTAGTGACCTTAAAGTATGAGCCTTGAAGTCTTGATGTAGTTCAATCTTGAAATCTTAATGTAGCTCAATCTTGAAAGTGTCTTGAGTTCTTTATGAACTACCTTGAAGTCTTCTTGAAGTCTTGCAGCTTGAGTCATGTCTTGTGAGTAGTTCTTGCATTCAAGTTTGATCTTTGTACTCGTGAGCTTAGCTTGTTGTGAGCTTAGCTTGTTCATGAATGTTGATCTTTGAGAGAGCTTCACTTATGCAAGATATATAATAGTGATTTTGGCACCACAAATTTGACAACAAACAGGGATATTAACTATAGCACTTACAATGACCCATTGTATATATAGATATGTGGCCCAAATTGTAATATGTGATTCCACCATGATGTGTATGTTTATAATGCCCATCTATCTCCTAATTAGTATAAGACTATGGGCCCCCATTATAGGATAGGTTCTAAGTGGGCCATGCCTTGGGAGCAATGGTGGTTAAATGTCCACATTGTAACTCCCTCTAGGACCCGTTGTGAGGCCCATTCTCATCTCCTCTTAGTGGGCTAACCCAAATCATTGGGCCCCCATGGTTATTAGTATGACCCACCTCACTTTAGTGGACTAACCCAAACTGTTGGGGCTCCCTCTATGGATTATGCTTCCACCATGCCTTGTAGAGCCACCTTGTGCTTGTTGGGCCCTTATGAAGTCTAGATTGCTACGTATGGGACGGGCAAGGAAACCCACTCCTTGTTCTTAGGCCCATTCTTCATATGAGTAGGCCATTTATTCATCTAGGCCCATCCTTGATATGAGGAGAGTGCATCATCACCGTAAATGGAAGGATCGGTGGTATCAGATTTGGTATATCCACTGTTGAGGACCGATCATCATGTTATGGATTAGATCTGCTGTCCTTCTATGGAACCCTGTTGTATATATAGGCTGATTATCGATTACGACTATGTTAGTATACGCACTGAGTATGTGTTATCATAACATTACGATTGTATCAGACCTAATTGTGACTGTATGAGATCCAATTGTGATGTATGAGGCCCATTATATGTGAGGCCCATTATATGCATGAAGCCCATTGTATGTGTGAGGCCCAATTCTGATGCGTGAGGCCCACCATGTGTGGGTGACTATGTGCACACCACCTATTCACTTATACGGGCCATGGACCGTCTTATACCGACCCACCATGATGTATGTGATTATAATCATGCTTAGTATACTTCATGATATATGCCCATATGCATCATCCACATGCTTGTTGTGAGGAGTGATTGAGTATAGTATGTGCCATTGGGCTGATTGTTTATGAGACTCCCTGAGAGGAGGAGTTGCCCCACATGAGCGCGCGATATGCACAGGTTTGATGCATGACTGGATGGTATGACTCATGCATCTCGCATTTCATGATAGACCACCGTACACCCTAGTGACATTAGGGCCATGGCCTCCATAGACATATCGTGGATGGCCAGATGGGACACCAGATTTTTTTTTTTACATGGGTGTGATAGATGTCCCTGGGTGAAATTTCTTAAACCCTCGTGGTACCTGAGGATGTTCCAACGTCTAGACCAAGTGGAAATACATGATCGCATTAGAGCCGTATACCAGTAGGCCGCGTCTCCCACTGTGTCGTGGTCAGTTGGAAGAGGGTGTGGCCTTACCCGCCTGAGGGAGTAGGCAATGTTAGGCTGAGTCTGACCAGTTCATAAATGGGTCCGCTTTCGACGAGCCAGACCGATATTGGTAGGTGGATAGTGAGGTCTCTTCCACTTACCCAGTTGTGCGCTTGAGGGGGCAGCAGGTGGCGTAGAGTGTACTAGACCCCAGTGATGATCCCAGAGATGTAGGTACTGATATGTGGACCTATTGAGTAGGCGTTGTGTACTCAGCATTTAATTGATTCATTCATTCAATATCCACTCAGGCTGGTGGTGCGCAATCAAATCATTGTGTGTACCTTTGCAGTGGCCAGGATTTCGGTTGGGGCGCGCGACCAACCTGAGATCAGGAGTTTACCACATTAAGTCTGGCTATCCAAATTTAGGTATGGGACTGGTTTGGATAGAAGTCCCTTGTGATGGACCTCACAGCCTGCGATACTACGTACTATCATTCCGACTTCATACTCTAGCTTGGTCATTTCTTTCGCACTGCATATTGCATTGCATCCCTAGCACATGGCATTTGGTTTACAACGACCCCGCATTGCATAGCCGATCTGTATTGCATACTCTGATATTGTATGACCCATGGACTTGTCAGTATTTCTGCTTACTCTGATATCGTATGACTCATGAACTTGCCAGTATTTCCGATATTGTATGAATTGTGGACTTGTATTGTATACTTGGCACCTGCATTGTCCACACACGTACACCACCCTCTAAGCTTTTTATAAGCTTATGCACGACTATTGCGTGCAGGTGTCGTTAGGTTGCAGCAGCATTGAGGCAGGAGCGTACGTCGAGATTATAGAGATTTTGTTATTCATGTATTTCCCTTTTCAGCACTGAAATCAAATGTTCATATTAGTGGATATGTGATGATGATTTTGCCTTTGTGATTTGGGTACACTTGTGGTTATGCTCATTTACAAAAAACTCACACTGAAAATCCTCCTTGTAGGATTCCAGGATCAGAATCTGGCGTATGGGCGCTGGAAGCCGAGAATGGGGTACTACAGAGGCTGTTGGCGCCGTATTCGGCGATCGGGAATTCTATGAGCCCAGTTTCCGAGTTTGGGGCACGAGAGATTCTTTTTCCGAACTTGTTTTTTAGAATCTAACTTGGTTTTTTGTTTTGTAGGATTCTAACATAGCAATCGCCGATCCGGTTACCTCTTTTTAATTCTCTCTCTTAATTTTTTAGATCTCTTATTTGTTTTAGTTTCAGTAGTTTTCTTTCTTAGCTTTAGGTTTAGTGACAACACTCGACGTCTCTTAAGTGAAGGAGGATTGGTCGAAGGGCTGCCTATCCATCATCAGACTAAACACCACCAGAGATCCTCTAAGTCAATAGAAGTGATGGCTACAAATCAACCTCAACCTCCGGTTGAGGAAATTCAGGATGAAAACGAGGTGCATAACGCACCCCCGCCTCGTACTCTATGAGATTATTTACAACCGGCGGGGGTGAGTACACCTTCCTGTATGATTTTTTCAGAAAATACAGGGAATATGGACATTAAACCAGGGGTAATCCAACTCCTTCCAAAATTCCATGGACTTGAATATGAAAGTCCTTATCTACACATGAAAGAGTTTGACGAGATAATAGCCTCTACACTTTCCTAATGTATCTAAGGACACGATCAGGCTGAAACTCTTTCCTTTCTCCTTATAACAAAAAGCTAAAATGTGGTTACATTCACTACGTCCACAATCCCTTAGCAGATGGAACGACATGACAAGGGAGTTCATAAAGAAATTCTTCCCATCCCATAAGACGAACACCATTAGGAAGTTGATCATGAACTTCGCCCAAAGGGAAGATGAGATATTCTTCCAATGTTGGGAGCGGTTCAAGGATCTTGTCAGTTCATGCCCACAACATGGCTTTAAAATGTAGTGAATAATAAATATCTTCTACGATGGACTGACATCTTCCATGTGCCAATTGGTTGAGACAATGTGCAATGGGGAATTCATGAACAAAGATGTCGATGATGTATGAGATTACTTTGACAAACTTGCTGAAAACACATAATTATGGGACATCTCCCTAAGACCTGGAGCCACTTCTAAGCCTACTCAATCAAAGGAGAGGGGCAGAATATATATATATATATATATATATTGAAAGAGGAAGATGATATCAATGCTATAGTGCCTAATCTCACAAGAAAAATTGAGGCCATGAAACTTAAGAAGGATAAGGCTAAGGAAGTTGTTTGTGGTATTTGTGCTTGCAACGCACATACAACTGAAAATTGTCCAACAATACCATCTTTCAAGAGGTATTGAATGAGTGATCGAATGCCGTAAACAATTACCAAAGACCTTTCAGTGGATCCACCTCAAATATATATAATTCTAGCTGGAGAAATCATCCCAATTTCAATTGGAGGAACGGACAAACTACTACTCCTCAAGGATTCCCTAACCAACTCTTAAATCAAGGGAAACCTCAAGAGGATCCGGTTCTAAAACACATCCAAAACCAAGAGCTATTAACCAGAATATGGCGTAATCATTCCAGGATCTCAAAACAATAACTGGAATACTTGCATCATCCATTTAACGGATGGAGTCACACTTAATGAGTGGTGAGAAAGGGATGCTTCCAGCCCAACTTCTCCCCAATCCTAAACCGCAATACGAAATTAGTGACCCAAACTCTTCAAATCAAATGGAGCAAGCCAAGTCTATCAACACTCTTAGGAGTGAAAAAATAATTAACAAATCTATTCCAGTAATGTCACGCTCCAAACTCGGAAACCGGGCTCATAAAATTTTCGATCATCGAATCTAGTGCCGACAGCCTCCGTAGTTCCCCATTCTTGGCTCCCAGCGTCCATATGCCAGATGCCGATCATGGGATCCTATAAGGAGGATTTTTCAACTTACATTTAACTCGTAATAAGCATAACCACAAGTTTACCCAAATCACAAAGGCAACATCATCATCACATATCCACTAATATAAACATTTGAATACAGTGCTGAAAGGGAAATACATATGACAAAATCAAAGCTCCAGAGGTCCGCTGCATGGTCAAAACTCAACGCTGCTGCAACCTAACACCACATGCACGCAACTATTATGCATAAGCTTATAGAAAGCTTAGTGGGTGGTGAAAGTGTGTGCACAAGGAAGTGTCAAGTAAGCAATATCAGAGTAATCAGAGTAAGCGGAAATACTGATAGACCCATAGTCATACAATATCAGAAATACCAGCAAGATCATAAATCACATGATATCAGAGTAATGCGAAAACATGCTGATAGGCCCATAAATACCATCAGCCTTACCCAGGCTATGCATGCAAAAATATAATAAAAATAATATCATATACTGATGAAACAATGTAGATCAGCTATGCAATTCGGGGACAGTAAGCCAAATATCAGATGCTGATGATACAATGCAATATGTGGTGCGAATGAAATGACCAAGCTGGAGTGAAGTCAGGATGATAGTACATAGTATCACAGGCTATGGGGTCCATCACAAAGGACTTCTATTCAAACCAGTCCCATACTTAAATTTGGATAGCCAGACTCAATGTAGTAGACTTCTGATCTCAGGTTAGTCGTGCGCCCAACCGAAATCCTTGCCATTACGAAGGTACACAAAAATTAGTTGCGCACCACCAACCCGAGTGGATAGTGAATGAATGAATGAATGAATATGCAACTCCTACTCATAAGTCCACATATCAGTACGGTTTCTCTCTGGGATCATCACCGGGGTCTAGTACACTCTACCATGCAAATTGCCTCCCACTAACGCGCGACAATGCAAGTGGAAGAGACCTCACCATCCACCTGGTCAGTAGTCAACCAATATCTACCCAGCACGTCGATAGTGGACCCATTCACGAGATGGTCAAACTCAGCCTAGCAATGCCTCCTACCCTCGGGCGAGTAAGGCCATACCCCCTCCCAACTGACTATGACACAGTGGGAGACGCGACCTCCTAGTATTCGGCCCTCATGCGCTCATACACATCCACTCGGTCTCGACGTTGGGGCGTCTCCTGGCCATGGAGGTTTAGGGATTTTCACCTACGGACATCTATGGCGCCTGTATGATAGAACCAAACATTTCGGTCTCCCATCTGGCCATCCATAATATGCCTGTGGAATCTATGGCCCTGATATCGCTAGGGCGTACAGTAGTTACAACACAATGACATATGTAATGGTCAACCACATCTCATAACAAACATGTAGATGATGCGTATGGGCATGTATCATGATGCTATGCTGCCACATACTCATAATCGGTATTAATAACCGGCATCAACAATCGGCCTCGACAATGTGGACATTTAACCAACATTGCCCCCAAGGAATGACCCACATAGAGCCTAACATATAGTGGACCTATGGCCTCGCATAAGGACCTAATATACAACACCATGGGCCTTATTCAAGATCTTAATACACATCGTGATGGGCCTCTCACATGAGCCTAATATACATCACAATGAGCCTTACCAAATGGGCCAGAAATACATCACAATGGGCCACTCATACGGGCCCAATATACATCACCATGGGCCACAACCCATGGTCCTCAAATACATCATAATAGGCTGCGACCCATGGGCCTCAATATACATCATAATGGGTCGTAACCCATAGGCCTCAATATACATCATAATGGGTCGTAACCCATAGGCCTCAATATACATCAAGTGGGCCGTATCACATGGGCCTCAATAATGGGTCTCCACAATCGGCTTCGATAATCGGAATCGTCCTCAACAATCGGAATCGGCCACAACAATCGGCCTCGATAATCAGAATCGGCCTCGACAATCAGAATCGACCTCGACAATCGGAATCGGCCTCAACAATCGGCCTTGACAATTGGAATCAGAATCGACTTCGACAATCGGAATCGGCTTCAACAATAGGAATCGACCACAATAATGGAAATCGGCCTCGACGATCGGCCTCGATAATCGAAATTGGAATCGGCCTCGACAATCTGACTCGGCCTCGACAATCGGCCTTGACAATCGGAATCGGCCTCGACAATCTGACTCGGCCTCGATAATCGGAATTGGAATCGGAATCGACCTCGACAATCTGACTCGACCTCGACAATCGGAATCGGAATCGGCCTCGACAATCAGAATCGGCCTCAACAATCGGCCTTGACAATTAGAATCGGAATCAACCTCGATAATCGGAATCGGTCTTAACAATTTGACTCGGCCTCAATAATGACTTGGCCTAATAAAGGGCCTAAGGGAAGGTCACAGTGTGGACATTCAACCATCATTGTCCATCAATGTGGATATTTAACCGACATTGATCCCAATGAGTGGCCCACATAGGGCTAAACATATAGTGGGCCCATGGCCTCACACAAGGGCGTAATATACATCACCATGGGCCTCACTTAAGGGCCTAATACACATCATATTGGCCTCATACCTGGGCCTCAAACATGGGCCATAAATACATCTCATCAGGCCTTGCCCATAGGCCTCGAATACATCACAATGGGCTACATCCTATGGGCTTCAAATACACAATAGGTGAGCTCTACACATGGGCCTTATACACATCAAGTGGGCTACATCAATGGGCTGCACTAATGGGCCTCATACACATCAAATGGGCCGCATTCACGGGCCACACCACTTGCCAAAAATAAATCATATCGAAAGATCATCTGGACTGCACTCCAAATAGCAGCGAAGATGATGATTGGAAGATCATCTGAACCATACCACAAATAGTTATGGTGATAATGATCTCCACCGTTAAAATCCTATAGGGCCCACGATAGAAAACCGTGGGAGCAGCCACACCCACCGTTAAACATTTATAGGACTCACCGTGATGCATTTTTTGAGATCCAACTATTCATAAGTTAACGTCGAGATAGATGAAGTGAAAACAAAAATATCAGCTTGATTGGAAACTGTCGTGGCCATTAAGAAGTTTTGAACAGTGGATATCACTGTCCCCATTAATTTTCAATGGTGGGGTCCTCTTGAACTTTAGATCTGACTCGTTCTTTCGCCCATGGCGTAAAATGATATTTCAAACTGGTTGGACGGTATGGATACAACACATGCATCATGGTTGGTCCCACCGTCCAAGGCCTGGTCGGTGTGGATAGACATACATCACGGTTATGGCCCACGGAGGTTGCTGCGTCATTACAACAGCAATATAGCTGGTGTACGGTACCCAGCCAAGCTACTTTTCCTGTAGCAGGCGGGCCCCATAGATCAAACGGATGGACAGCGGGAATGAATACATACATCAAAGGTGGGCCCCACCCCACACGTGCTACACGTGTGGGTGGGTCCCATCCGCCAGAGAAAAACGGACGGACGGTCTGGATGGGGGTCCACGCAGCAGCTGGGCCCCTTGCCACTGCTGCTTCAATGCTATAGGTGGTCCCACGTAGGGCCCACCATCATATATATGTTATGATATATATCATTTATAATAATATTATATTTTATTATTATTATTATTATTATTATTATTATTATTATTATTATTGTCAGAGCCACGAGACGAGCTCGCCAGTAGGGTGACGGTGTTGGAGATAACACATGCATCAGAGGGGCACACCGTCCCAGCCTATGGACGGTGTGGATAAGACCCATACATCACGTGTGGCTCATCCAACACCGTCCAGAAGTGGATGGTGTGGATTAGATACATACATTAATGTGGCCCCGCCTGTCCAGAATGGACGGACGGCTTGAACAACACACATATGTAAAGGTGGGTCCCACATCACGTCCATGTACGGACGTTGTGGATACAGAATTCTCACGTCAGTGTGGGTCCCACGTGGGGCCTACCATTGTGATATATACCTGCTTTATGTATAAATGTAATATAATAAGATATATTATATATACCTACTTTACCTCTTTTTTAATTTTTAATTTTATTTTTTATGGGGAGAGGGGGTCCAACGTCCAGATGCATGGACGGTTGGTTGGATATACATCATGGTAGGGTCCATCAGTGTGGGTTCCCACGTCCTACTGCTGGACGGTGTGGGCTAAAATACATAAATTAAGGTGGTCCCATGGACGGACTGTATGGATGTCATCCTACTCATACAACACGGTGGGGTCCACGTGAGTGGCCCACTAGTTAGGACCAAGCTAATCTTTGTATTTTCCTTCACCCAGGCCTGTGTGGCCGGCCGGTCACACAGGCCACAAATCAAGCAGCAGGCTGGCCCACTTGGTGTACGGCTAGGATAAAATACATACATCATAGTGGGTCCACGATCGGTGTGGATCTAGTGGGCCACATGCATCACAACAGAGAGATAGAGAAAAAGGGAGAGAGATCGGATGAGGTGGGAGGAGCTCTGCCACTATGAGCTCCTCCATGATACAATGAATAGATCAAGATGGGTCCCACCATATGTGGGCCCAAAAATCAAATAATAATAAAAACACCCACATTTGATCTTCTTGGACTTCTTCTTCCATCAACGCATCCTAGAGCTTCGGGGGATGCATTTCAACGGTGGAGATGATCTTTGGATGGTGAGATTGGGAGGTAAGAAGGTGGGCCATACTAGCTTCTCCATGGAAGCTTGAGAAGCTTGGACATTGGGGCTTGGATTGCTTGGGAGAATGAGAGAGAGAGAGAGAGAGAGAGGTGATGGGAGAGAAGGATGGTGAGTGATAGAAGGGTGCACTTTGTTGTAAGAGAAGTTGACTTTTGGGGAGGGTGGTTGTACTTGGGGATGGGTGTGAGTGATGAGAGTGATGTGTACTTGATTGATATGACTGATGTGATGTGTTGTAGAGATTTTTTCAATATTTGAACGCGGGCCCACATCTCCTGGCCTGGGTATCGCTTCAGCGCGCGAGACGCGGCGTTGGAACCGCAACGACGCCGTGGTCGCTAGGGTACAAGTCTCGGGTTGAGCTGACTTCGGTATGCAGGACTCGGCTTAGGATCACGCGCAAATGTCGGATATAGGTCGAGGGTCGCCGGAATTCGATCGAGAGGACCGCAGAGGCATACAGAACGGTACGAGCTAGGATACGGGTCTCATAGGTAAGGACCGAAAAGTCTAAGGATCAAGAAGAAGAAACAGATGATAGACCTAGCATTACTCCACATGGGTTAGAACTGGAACCTCAAGGTAAGCCAATTGCCCCATTCCCCTAGCAGTTGATTCCACCAAAACCTCCATCCAACTCAAAGGATATTTTAGAGGTGTTCAAACAAGTGAAGGTCAACTTCCCTCTTCTGGATACTGTAAAACAAATTCCTTCATATGCCAAATTTTTGAAAGTCCTATGCACAACCAAAAGGCGGCAAAGTATCAAAAAGAAAATTTTTCTAACAGAAAAAGCGAGTGTCATCCTCAAGCAAAATGTTCCACAAAAATATAAAGATCCCAGTAGCCCAATTATTACTTGTATAATTGGAAATCACCAAATTGAGAACGCACTCCTTGACTTGGGGGCGAGTGTAAATCTGATCCCTTACTAGGTCTACGAACAACTGGGTGTAGGTGAATTAATACCCACCTGGACCACATTACAACTTGTTGATCGGTCAGTTCGTGTTACTAAGAGGGATGAATGAGGATGTATTGGTCTAAGTTGATAAACTCTACTATCCAGTAGATTTTATCTTCCTGGATACTCAACCCATCGCAGATATGAGCACTTAAATTCCTGTCATACTTGGCCGCCCGTTCCTTGCTACATCCAACGCTATCATCAATTGGAGGAATAGGGTTATGAATTTGTCTTTTAGAAATATGACGTTGGAGCTCAATATCTTTTTCAATATGAGCAGACAGGCAGAAAATGATGATGAGGCCCATGACATTAATATGATAGTCTCTTTCATGGAAGATAGAGCTCTGATGACCTTATCCTTTGACCCGCTAGAGACGTGCTTTGTACACTCCCCCAATTTGGATGATGACACGATTAGGGAGATGGATGCCATGCTTGATATTGTACCGGTACTTGAAGTTAATCGGTGGAGGCCACAATTTGAGAAGTTGCCTCAAACCGACATGGTGCCTCTACCGTCTAGCCTCAAAGCACCAAAGCTTGACTTAAAACCTTTGCTCACTGATCTTAAATAGGTCTACTTAGGTCAAGATGAGACATACCCGGTGGTGATATCTTCCCACCTTGAGCAAGAACAGGAGAGTATGCTTATCACTACTCTCATTGAACACAAAGGAGCCCTTGGATGGTCGATTGCGGATCTCAAGGGAATCGATCCTTTGATTTGTACTCACTGCATTCATCTTATGGATAATGCAAAAACCTCCTGACAACCACAACATCGACTCAATCCAAATATAAAAGAAGTCGTTAAAGGAGATGTACTTAAATTGTTAGATGTAACTATCATATACCCTATATCCGACTGTCAATGGGTGAGTCCAACTCAGGTGGTTCTTAAGAAATTCGAAATCACCATAATAGGCAATGCCAACAATGAACTCGTGCCAACTAGAGTTACTATTGGTTGGAGAATGTGCATTGACTACAGAAAATTGAATACTGTCATGAGGAAGGACCACTTCCCCTTACCCTTTATTTACCAAATCTTGAAAATGTTAGCTGGTCAATCTTATTACTGCTTCCTTAACGGATATCTAGGCTACAATCAGATAGAGATAGCCCTTGAAGATCAAGAGAAGACAACGTTCACATGTCCCTATGACACCTTTGCCTACCGAAAGATGCCATTTGGGCTATGTAATGCCCCTGCCACATTTTAGCAATGCATGTTGAGTATTTTTTCTGATATGGTAGGGGAATATTTAAAGGTCTTCATGGACGACTTCTTTGTTTTTTGTCCATCCTTCAACGAGTGCTCGAAAAATCTTAAATGTGTGTTGAAGCGATGTGAGGAGAAGAATTTGATTATGAACTGGGAGAAATGCCATTTCATGGTTCCCTAGGGAATTGTTCTTAGACATATAATTTCATTCAAGGAAATTGAGGTGGACAAGGCCAAAGTCAATCTTATCTCTAACCTACCACCTCCCAAAAGCATACGTAACGTGCGATCCTTCTTAGGACACACTGGATTCTACAAACGATTCACAAAGGACTTTAGTCACCTCTCTCATCCTTTATGTAATCTACTTCAAAAGGATGTACCATACGAGTGGACTGAGTAATGCCAGGAGGATTTTACTAAGCTCAAGGGCATGTTGACTACCGCCCCTATCATGCAACCACCTAACTGGAGCATTACTTTTGAGATTATGTGTGACGCCTCCGATTATGCTATTGGGGCGGTGTTAGGCAAGAGAAAAGAGAAGAAGCCCTATGTTATTCACTATTGGGGTAGAACTCTAAATTCTGTCCAAATGAACTACTCTACTATGGAGAAGGACTCTTGGCTGTAGTATTCACTTTGGACAAATTTAGGTTCTATTTAATCGGATCCAAGATCATAATATACACTGATAATGCGGTGCTAAAGTACATTCTTTCTAAGAATGATGATAAGCCCCGCTTGATAAGATGGATCCTCCTACTCCAGAAATTCGACTTAGAAATATAAGACAAAAGGGAGTAGAAAATGTAGTGGCTGACCATCTTTCAAGGCTTGATCTCCCTGACCCCAGTGAGATGACGCCCATAAACGACATGTTCCTTAATGAACAATTGTTCAAACTCTCCCAACTACCTTTGTATGCTGACATTGCTAATTATCTTGCCACAGGTTTCATGCCGACACATTGGACTGCGCAAGATAAGGAAAAAATTCTTTGCCGAGGTACGTAAATTCTTCTGGGATGATCCATATCTGTTCAAATATTGCATAGGCCAAATTCTACAGAGATGTGGGCTAGACAATGAACACCAAAGCGTTATCTCCTTTTATCACTCTCAGGCCGGTGGTGGTCACTTTTCTACTAAAAAGACCACGACTAAAATTCTGCAGTGCGGCTTTACTAGCCCACTTTGTTTAATGACAATCATGAGTTCTGTAAAGCTCGTGAGCGTTGCCAGAAATTGGGAGTGTTGTCCCGTCGAAATATGATGCCACTGAATACCATTCTGATGATTGAAGCATTTGATTGCTGGGGCATCGATTTCATGGGGCCATTCCCCAATTTGGAATTTGTATATTTTGCTAGCAGTAGACTGTCACTAAATGGGTCGAAGCGATCCCATGCGGGAACAATGACCATCAAATGGTCATTCGATTCTTAAAAGAAAATATCCTTTCCCGGTTTGGAACGCCTTGGGCCATCATTAGTGATGGAGGTTCACACTCTGTAATAGGCCATTTGAGAACCTAATGACAAATATGGCATCTCTCATAAGGTGAGCACTCCATACCACCCGTAGACAAGCGGGCAAGCTGATATTTCTAATAGGGAGACTAAACGTATTATAGAGAAAACAGTTAATCCTGATCGCAAGGATTAGTCAATCCGTTTGACTAATGCTTTGTGAGTATACCGTATAACTTTTAAGACCCCCATTGGAATGTCTCACTTTAGACTTATCTATGAGAATGCTTGCCATTTGCCTGTAGAGTTGGAATATAAAGCCTACTGGGCTATCAAAAATCTAAACTTCAACTTGGACAACGCTAGCTCACTGTGCAAACTTCAGTTGAATGAACTCGAGGAAATCCAGAATGATGCATACGAGAACTCGAGAATTTACAAGGACAGGATGAAAGTGTTTCATGACAGGAACATCCTTCGAAACTCATTCTTAACCAGTCAAAAAGTCCTATACAATTCTTGATTACACCTTTTTCTGGGTAAACTCAGATCTCATTAGATCGGCCCTTTCACTGTTACTAATGTCTATCATTATGAGGCCATCGAGATAAAAGACCCAACAAATGGCAATGTTTTCAAAGTAAATGGACATCGTTTAAAGCTATTTGTTGAAAAGTTTGATTCAGAGGACATGTCCATACCTATGACTGATTTTGTATATCAAGATTAATCTCCTAGTTAGATGGATGTGTAGTTAGGTTTATTGCTTTCATAAAATTTAGGACTAGGATAGTTTGCTTTCAATTGTTTAATAGTTATGCTAACCCATCTTCACATTGAGAATTTTGGAAGAGCTGCAAATCGTCTTCTTCCTGTACTACCTTTCCTTCACTTATCCATTATTTTCGTTGTCTCAATTGTTTTGCATGCTTATATCTTTTACATTGAGGAAAATATAGATTTTAGGATTTTTTTTTTTTTTTTTTTTTTTTTTTTTTTTTTTTTTTGCGTGGGGGGGGGGGGGGGGGGGGGGGGGGGGGGGGGAGCAAAAATTTTGAAAAATTTTCAATTTCTCAAATTAAAAAACCTGTTTGGAAGGCGATAGTTTGTGCACTTAAGAATGTTTTGAGTATGATAAGATTGAGATTGAACTTTGAATTGTTGGAGTTTGATCAACCAAGTAAAATGTTACCTAAGTTCTTACACTCAATTGATTAAGAGGAAGTTTGAATATCATGTTGATCTAAATCACAAGACACATTCAATCTACTTTATGTGAATTATGCTAAAATTTCTGATTGTTAGTATGTCTATCATGGATAGATGTTGGGAATTCAGTCTGGAGAATTTTATCCAACTTAAAATATGAAAAGATGCAGTTAAAAAAATAGTGAGATCGACAAAAAGGTTATGTATGATGAAAAAACTAGAAGACGTTTGAAAAAGAATAATTTTTTTTTGAAAAGAATGAATAATTAAAAAAGAGACCATCGATATAAAATAAAAAACTGGAAAAAGAAGGAAAATAGGATAAGTTTGGAATCAACACTTGAGTATTCAATAAATCTTGAGGTGATGAGCATGGCTAACATTATGAAATAATAGTATTTCTATGGAAAACAAGTTGGAATTCATTGAGCATGTTGGAAAAACTTGATATATGAACTTATGCTCAAGAATGTGAACAAAGAACCTATTTGATTGATTTCTCACTTGATTCGGCTCTAAGTTTTGAAAATTTCACTCTCGCCTCTTGGGATTATACTCATTCATACTCATCTGCACAAAAGATTGTCTTTTGAAGGAAGTTTTTGTAACGTCTCGGAAAAATCCATATAAAGACCCAAGTACCACCTCAGGCCAAAATCGCTAAGGATCGAATTCTGTAGAAATTAGACGAAAATTAATTAAGTACTAAACTAAATTAAGCTGTGACTTAGCTTGAACCACTATCTATACGAACTACAAGACCCAAAGCCATAAAAAATGCTAACTCAACATTACCTAAAAACCTAGGAACAATCTCAAAACCCAGTTGCTCTCGGGAGCGCATTGAAACTCCGTATTGGACCTGGACCACATGTCGAAAGTCAGATTACCGCGAAATTATAGGGTTATGACCGCCTTATTAGGCTTGATAACCATCGCGGGAATCGAGCCCAAATAGTATCCAGAAACTCACAACTTGAGCCCTGAGCGAAGTGTGTGAGAAACGCGAATATCTTTTGAAAATGCACTGAAACTTAAGTGATTGGGCCGTTGGCTTGCAGGAGAAATTGAAGGTTTCAAACCGTCAGTTCCTGATAAAACTATACCAGTGGATTAGAGAAATTTCCTTGCTCTTATCCGTATACTTGTGGTCCTGATTGAGTGACGACGACCATTGAACTGACACGGGTCCTCCACGGTCGATCCGCTAATCTGATCAGACTGAAATCATAGCCTGGCTTAGATTCATCGTCAGGGGACTTACTCCATGCCGTATGCGAGTAATGGACCTCCGGATGGGCCCCGTTCGTTAGGAACAGTCGCCCTTTCGCTATAACCCAAGTATACCATGGCCGTGGGGCCATTAACATCAGTTTTGAGCCTATATAAGACCCTTAAACCACCCCACCCCTCTCTCATACGAATTTATCAAACCCTAGGTGTCACGCCCCAAACTAGGAAACCGGGCTCACAAAATTTCCGATCGCCGAATCCGGCGCCGACAGCCTCCGTAGAACCCCATTCTCGGCTCCTAGCGCCCATACGCCAGGTTCCGATCCTGGGATGCTACAAGGAGGATTTTTTCAGCATCCGTTTAATTTGTAATAAGCATAACTAAAGGCATAACCCACAAACAACAACCAAAAACTCCATCACATTTCCACTATGATCAAAAACTTTACAAGTACAATGAGCATAAAGGGAAATACAATGAGAATGGACAAAAAGCTCCAAAAGATCTGCTCTGCGCTCCTGCCTCAGCGCTGCTGCGTCCTCGCGTCACCTGCACGCAACGGTCGTGCATAAGCTTATAGAAAGCTTAGAGGGTGGTGAAAGTGTGTGCGCAAGGTAGTAATGCAGTATGCAGTATCAGAGTAATGCGGAACATGCTGGTGAATCCATGAATACTACTAGCCGTACCAAGGCTATGCAATGCAAGGTATGAAAGATGTCGGCCATACCAAGGCCATGCGATGCGAAATGCAACTCAAGCATACAAATCCTCATCTAAGTCCACATATCAGTATAGCTCAAAATCTGGAATATCACCGGGGTCTAGTACACTCTAAACCAGATTGCCGCCCCATCGCGCGCAATAAGGTAAGTGGAAGAGACCTCACTACCCGCCTGCCAATATCGGGCTCGGCTCGTCGATAGCGGACCCATTCCTCGAGCTGGTCAGACTCAGCCTAGCATTGCCCCCTCCTCTCAGGCGGGTAAGGCCGTACCCCCTTCCAACCGACCACGACACAGTGGAAAGCGCAGCCTCCTGGTAATCGGCCATCGGCGCTCATGCACCCACTCGGTCTAGACGTTGGAGCAACCTCTTGGTACCATAAGGGTTTAGGGACTTTCACCCAGGGATATCTATAGCACCCCATGTAGAACAAGATTTCCGGTATCCAATCCTGCCAACCACGATACGCCTGTGGAGGCTATGGCCCTGATGTCGCTAGGGCGTACAGTAACCACATCACACAATGCGAATGCATGGAACACACTATCCAATCATGCAGCAATCCCGCGCGTATCGTGCGCTCATGTAGGGCAACACCGCCTAACCGGGAGCCCCTAAACAACCTGCCCGAAGGCATATGCTATGATCAATCACTTCTCATGTCAAGCATACATATGATGCGTATGATCATGAATCATGGAACTATACTATACATGTTATAAGTAAGAACTACTCTTGCAACGCAGATGGCCTAGACATGGACGGCCTACACACAACCAGTACGGGCCTATCGATGGCCCTAGGGAGAGTCATAATGCGGACATTTAACCAACACTATACGTGCGATGTGGACGTCAAACCGACATCGCTCCCAAGGCATTATCTGTCGTAAACATCATTACATAAACCATGTAGGGATCACACATTGCAATGGACCTTAGGTACATCCCATTGGGCCTTAAATACATCGAATGGGCCGTGTCACATGGGCCTTATATTCATCAAGTGGGCCACATCAATGGGCCGCACCAATGGGCCTTAAGTGCATTGCAATGGGTCGTAACCCGTGGCCTTTATAGTACATCAAATGGGCCTAACCTCATGGGTCATATGTGTATCAGATGGGCCACACCAATTGGGCCCCATACGTACATCGAATGGGCCTTAACCCCTAGGCCTTGACACATCTCAATGGGCCTTAACCCATGGGCCTTTAAGTATATTAGGTGGGCCTCAATGGATGGTCCACAATCAACAGAGGTGGGCCCAATCATATGGGCCTCTATAAATACAAGGGTGGGCCTCACTCAGACATCAAAGTGGGCCCACAGAAGGTTAGATCTGCCCCATTCTTAACTCACGCCAAAAAATGATATTTCAAAATGGATAGTCAAATCGGACGCCACATGTACATCAAGGTGGGGTTCTCATGCGGGCCTACCAAAAGTATATTTATATACGTATTATACCCAATATAATATAGATATATAGTATATATATAATATATGTGAAATATAACATATATATATATATATATATATATATATATATATATATATGATATATATATATATATATATATAAGTATATATATATACTCACACACACAGCACACGCACAACGCACACACACGCACGCACACACGCACGCACACACACCTCACATGCACACACGCACGCACACACCGCACACCCACCGTCCACTGGACGGTGGGAAAACACAGACATTACAAGGCTCCACCGTCCAGCGGACGGTGGAGTACAACACATACATCACCGTGGGCTCCCACGTGGGGCCCACCGTAATGTTTACATGCCATCCAACCCGTTCATAAGGTCACAAGGACCTGGACGAAGGGGAAAAACAAATATCAGGTTGATCCAAAACGTCTATGGCCTCAAAATTTTTTCAATGGTAGGATTCAATTCACACTGTTTCTTGTGGTGTGGGCCACCTGAGTCTTGGATGCACCTGAAATTGGAGGGGACCCGCATCAGGGGGTGGCCCACCTTATGGACGGAGTGGATACACAAAATACATCATGGTGGGGCCCACGCCAGGGCCGTGGGTTGGCCCTGTCCGTCCGCCCAACCAGCGTGCAGGCGCTGCCTGCGCCCGCCTGACACGGCAGAGGCAGAAGCCTCTGCTTCTTTCTTTTTTTTTTTTTTTTTGATTTTTGTTTCCTCGCAGAAAATGGTATGCGGGGCCCACTTCCAGAAAATCCAGCCCGTCCATTGTGTTCTCGGGTCCGGAATGCATCTAACAAGTCCAAGGTTCAAATTTTTTTGGTGTGTAGATAAGGCAAGGTGGGCCCTAGAAGTTTTGAACGGTAGAATATACCGTTTCCTATGGTACGGCCCGCTTGATGATCGGATAGACCCCATTTTTCGGCTCAACGCCTAAAATGAGTCAAAGAATAAGATAGACGGCGTGGATTTAAAACAACCATCAAGATCAACTCACTACGCATAACTCCCTCAAAACCCAAAAAAAACAAAGGCTGTGAGTACACCTCACTGTCAGTTCACACAGTGAACACGTCCAGCGTCCAGGGACGCTGGACGGACGGTGTTCACAAGAAAATTTCAAGGTGGGTCCCACACAA
The DNA here is from genome assembly GCA_021015155.1 of Magnolia officinalis. Taxonomy (NCBI): domain Eukaryota; kingdom Viridiplantae; phylum Streptophyta; class Magnoliopsida; order Magnoliales; family Magnoliaceae; genus Magnolia; species Magnolia officinalis. The sequence continues at coordinate 30,837,353 of JAJHSJ010000009.1, forward strand.
TCGTGGCCCACATCATTTTGATCTTTGTGTCTCCTTTCATCCGGGTGGCCCACGATTTGGATGGCCAAACCAAAAAAAATAAGAAAATGTAAGGTGGCCCACCATTTGGATGGTATGGATGAGATACATACATCAAGTGGGCCCAAATCATCATACACAAAGGAAAATGGAGAGAGTGAGGGAAAGATCGGTGAGGATGGAGGGACCCCGCCACTATGGGCCCCTCATACAAACATACATCAAGGTGGGTCCCACATTATGGACCCTTGATCAAACAAAATGCATGAAAAACCATGATCTAAGATCACCCACCGGCTCCTTCTTGGTCCCAAGGCTTCCTTTGCTCCTTTGCTTCGATTCCGACGGAGGAGATGAGGAATGGATGGTTGAGATGGAAGATGGAAGGGTAGGAAGAGGTGGGCCACACTTGTTGCTTGGGAGAGTTGGAGAGGCTTGGACGTGTGAAGCTCTCTTGCTTGGGAAAGTGTTTTGAAAAAAATGAAGGAGAGAGAGGGTTGTAAAGAGAGAGAGATGGGTGATGTTTGATGGAGTGATGGATGTGGTGGTGATGGGTGTGTAAGAGACTTTTTGACTTTGGAGGCATTTTGTGTAAGAAAGGTATGGGCTTGTAAGAACTTTTTGACTTTTGTGGTTGCTTGGAAATGGGTGAAAAGTGATGTGTACTTGACATGATGGGATTGATTGATGGGTGATTGATGTGACATCTCGTTGAGATTCTCTTGGGTTTCGCAACGCGCGGCGTTTTCCTCGCACCGAACGCTGGCCTACATCTCCTAGCCAGAGTATCGCCTCGGCGCGCGAGTCACGGCATCGGAACCGCGGCGACGGTGCGGTCGTAAGGATACAAGTCTTAGGTTGAGTTGACTCGGGTTAACGGCGTATGAATCAAGGTCGTGCGCAGATACCGGTAAGGGTCGAAGGTTGCCGGAATTCGACCGGAAAGACCGCAGAAACCTACGGAACGGTACGGTTTAAGATGCGGGTCTTACACTAGGTGAGAGAAGAGAAAAGAGTGAGGAGTAGAGTAAGAGTTTGGGAGATCGTTGCCGGGATTCACTCCCACTACTCCACGTACCGAATCGCCTCCCCACCATCGCTACACGAACCATTCCAACTTCGATTTGGGTAAGAAATCCTAACCCTAATATTGTCCAAATAGATGAATCGACGAAATAGCTAACCTCTTTTGTGATTTAGGTAGCCGTTGTTCTGTAGACGGAAGTGTAGGATTCGAACCGAGTTCGAAACGAGTAAACCGATGAAAGGTGCGGATTATAAATGTTTAAGCTATAGTTTTCAAGGCTTTCAATGTCAGCTAATGATTTATGTCTGACTTGTTTGCCACCATATGATCTTAGTTACGATGTATCCGAGAAATAATACATGTGTGTGAACTATGTGAATATATAATGCATTCCATGTGTTTGTTGAAATGGTTGAATGAAGTTGCTATCATGATTTGTACTTTTCATGGCTATTAATCTCGATTACATGTTTTTTGTATTATGACAACTCTGTGAAAGGATTTGCCATAATATATGCTATAATTACTTTAGTTCATGTATGTAGTAATGTAACGCCTTGAAAATTGGGGGTCGAGCATAAACTCAACTCCCGAGTTCCAACGCATCACTTATACAACATAATGAATGATGATTGAATGTTGTCTGTATTAGTGCATTAAACATGAGTGAGATTAAGCCAAAACAACATATCATACTCTAGAGACAAGTGAGATAGCAAGCGGAAGACTGTGATAGATATATAAACTATATAAACTGTGGTGAGTCTCCAAAGTGTGATAATGTTACGAGGTTAACTATTTACAAGTACGATTCCAAAATATACCAAATTGAGGAAGTGTAATGTCTTCTATTCCAAATACCATAGCCCCGTCAATGCAATTCCAGGTCTTCATAGACCCGTCAAAGAGTTACATGTAGGAGAACTCCTCCTCAACATCATAGTAGTAGTCCGGCTCTGCTTCATAAGCATCGCCATCACCTGCAACTAAGACAGTTTGGTTGGTGTTGCAAGCACTGTCTCGTAACGTGGGAGTGAGTGATCAACTCAGTGGAACAATAAAGCATAGGTTATCATCTTATCAATTCAGTCAAGCAGTAATGATAAAGCAGTAAAGTCAAACACTCCTAAATACTCTTATTAATGCAAGTATGAAAATGCAGTCATGATGCATGCCCTCACCAACATACTCCCTCATGCGACACCATCTTACGCCGCGGCATGCTGTCACCCTCAGTGCTCCACATCTTCCAGGCATATACAGTGCGATGATGAGCATGATTACCGAGATGTTATTAGTCCTTTTCATACAATAGTATTGAGAAACTAAGGTACCTTCCTTATATCATTCCCAAACAATGATCCATTCTAGGGTCGTCAATCCTAAATAATCTCATACGATAGTGTGGTTCTAGGTCGCTGCAAGGGCTGCCAGGGCTGTTACACGGAATCGTTGTACCACTCCCCCATCACCTTATCAATACAGGCCTAGTTTATACTCTGTTAACTACGTGAAGGCTCGTCGCCTCTCCGCAGATTCAGAGTATGCTCGAGGTCACAACACCGGGTACGGTCAGGGCTGCCAGGGCTGTTACACGCACTCGTTACACCACTCCCCCATCACCCATCAAAACAGTGTACGCCGACAGCTCGAATACAGTGTCCCATACCACCGTATTCGGCTCACGAGTCTGGGTTGCTCACTAGTCACTACGGGGAGGCACATCGCCCCAACGTAGGCCGACAGCTCGACCACGGTGTCCTATACCACCATGTCTGGCTCATGAGTCTTAACGGATCGAGGTACCAAGGTTAACGGGGTTGCACTGGTAAGTTCGGTACCTCAGGTTCAAGCAGTAGCGTCCAAACATGGTGAACATACATTAGATAGATCGGGTTACTTAACGAGCTCGGCTAGCTTGAGGGCACGACAAGTTGAACGACACGAAGTGCATAAGCACTTCGCGTGGCCAACCACTATCGCCAACCGAAGTATGACTCGAGTTCGTCGAACACATCTCATGTCACGCCCCAAACTCGGAAATCGGGCTCACAAAATTCCCGATCGCCGAATCCGGCGCCGACAGCCTCCGTAGGACCCCATTCTCGGCTCCCAGCGCCCATACGCCAGGTTCCGATCCTGGGATGCTACAAGGAGGATTTTCAACATCAGTTTAATTCGTAATAAGCATAACCAAAGGCATAACCCACAAACAACAACCAAAAACTCCATCACATTTCCACTATGATCAAAAACTTTACAAGTACAATGAGCATAAAGGGAAATACAATGAGAATGGACAAAAACCTCCAAAAGATCTGCTCGGCACTCCGGCCTCAGCGCTGCTGCGTCCTCACGTCACCTGCACGCAACGGTCGTGCATAAGATTATAGAAAGCTTAGAGGGTGGTGAAAGTGTGTGCGCAAGGTAGTAATGTAGTATGCAGTATCAGAGTAATGCGGAACATGCTGGTGAATCCATGAATACCGTTAGCCGTACCGAGGCTATGCGATGCAAAACATGAATGATGTCGGCCATACCAAGGCCATGCGATGCGAGATGCAACTCAAGCATACAAATCCTCATCTACATCCACATATCAATACAGCTCAAATTTGGGATATCACCGGGGTCTAGTACACTCTAAACCAGATTGCCGCCCCATCGCGCGCAATAAGGCAAGTGGAAGAGACCTCACTACCCGCCTGCCAATATCAGGCTCAGCTCGTCGGTAGCGAACCCATTCCTCGAGCTGGTCAGACTCAGCCTAGCATTGCCCCCTCCTCTCGGGCGGATAAGGCCGCACCCCCTTCTAACCGACCACGACACAGTGGAAGTGCAGCCTCCTGGTAATCGGCCATCGGCGCTCATGCACCCACTCGGTCTAGACGTTGGAGCAACCTCTTGGTACCATAAGGGTTTAGGGACTTTCACCCAGGGATATCTGTAGCACCCCATGTAGAACCAGATTTCCGGTATCCAATCCTGCCAACCACGATATGCCTGTGGAGGCTACGGCCCTGATGTCGCTAGGGCGTACAGTAACCATATCACACAATGCGAATGCATGAATCACACTATCCAGTCATGCAGCAATCATGCGCGTCTCGTGCGCTCATGTGGGGCAACCCCGCCTAACCGGGAGCCCCTAAACAATCTGCCTGACGGCATATGCTATGATCAGTCACTTCTCATATCAAGCATACATATGGTGCGTATGATCATGAATCATGGAATTATGCTAAACATGTTATATGGGATAGATGCTGTTCATAGGGAGATGGGCCTCGACGGCCTACAAGTATGGGCCTAACAATGGGCCCTAAGGAGAATCATAATGCGGACATTTAACCAACATTATTCTACAATGTGGACGTCAAACCAACATTGCTCCCAAGGCATTGCCCGTCATAAACGTCATTACATAAACCATGTTGGGATCACACATTGCAATGAACCTTAGGTACATCCCATTGGGCCTTAAATACATCAAATGGGCCGTGTCACATGGGCCTTACATTCACATCAAATGGGCCACAATAATGGGCCTCACCAATGGGCCTTAAGTACATTGCAATGGGCCATAACCCATGGGCCTTAGAATGCATCAAAATGGGCTCGCAACATGGGCCTTATATATATCAAAGTGGGCCTCAACCACGGCTACAAATACATCGAATGGGCCTCATTATATGGGCCCTACAACCACATCAAAGTGGGCCCCAATGATTTACCACAAATACATTAAGATGGACCTCAAAACATGCCAAGGTGGGGTCCATTTAGATCTATTTCATTCTTTAACTCATGCCATAAAATGGCCCTTTAAAATGGATAGACGGATTTGATGTAACATATACATCATGGTGGGGCCCAAGAAATCTCACCATCCGGTGTCACCTAATATAATATAATATATTTGTATTTATATAATATATATATATATATATATATATATATATATATATTATATACAAAAATATATACATATACATACATATATATATATAATATATATATATATATATATGTATATATACATATATATACATATATATATATATAAATTTATATATATAGATATATACACACACGCACCCACGCACACACTCACGCACACACACGCATGCACCCACCCACGCACCCACGTACACATGCCCACACGCACACACACACATGCACCCACACGCACACCAGCCACGCACACACCAGCCACGCACACAGCGGGCTCCACCGTCCAGCGGACGGTGGAGAAAAACACAAGAATCACTGTGGGTCCACGTGGGGCCCACTGTAATGTTTACATGCCATCCAACCCGTTCATAAGGTCACGCAGACCCAGGAGAAGGGAAAACACAAATTTCATCTTGATCCAAAACTTCTGTGGGCCCCAAAAAAGTTTCAATGGTAGACCCTCAATTCTCACTGTTTCCTTTGGTGTGGGCCGCCAAAATAGTGGATGGGCCTGATCTTTGGAGGGGATCCACTCCAGGGGGGGGGGGCACCCAATGAACGGGATGGATGAAACATATGCATCATGGTGGGACCCACGGCAGGAGTCATGGGTGCTGCCAGCCCGCCGTCGGCCCAGCGCAGGCCACAGGCGCAGGTAGCGCCTGCCCTCTCTGACAGCGGCAGCGCTCAGCCGCTGCTGCTGCTTTTCCCCTTTTTTTTTTTGTTTTTCCTGCGAAAAATGGTATGTGGGGCCCTCTACCGGAGAATCCACTCCGTCCAATGCGTTCAGGAGCTCGAAATACACAGAATGAGTCCAATAACCGGTATTTTTGGCGTGTAGAAACAGAAAGAAAGGCTTGAATAGCTTGGAACAGTAGGAAATACAGTTTCCTAGGGTATGGTCCGCCTGATTATCGGATTTACCTCATTTCTCGGCTCAACGCCTAAAATGAGGCAAGGAATAGGGTGGACGGCGTGGATTGAATATATATATCAAGGTGGGGCCTGCATAAGCGGCCCACCAAAAACCCTTCTCTTTATTTATTATTATTTTTTTTCTCTTTCTTATCCTCTGCCGTAGCCACTCCATAGGATCGGTGCTAAGACCTCAGGTGTGAAACGAGGTATCCTTCACTCGGTCAGCTGGGCGTGGGCCAGCGTTGCAACGAGGTATCTTCACTCGGTCTACTACTTGAGCAAGGGGCTGAGTGGGCCCACCTCAGTTCACATTTCACTGATGGCCACTCCCATTGTTAGCCATCTAAAGGTGGGCCCCCAATAGATGGTTGGGATGGCACAAAACATCATGGTGTGTCCCACATAGATGGGGTCCACCGAAAATGGCATGGATGATAACATACATATTAGGTGGGCCACAATCATAGAAAGAGAGAGAGAGGGAGAGAGAGAGAGGGAGACATCGGTAAAGATGGAGGGGCCCCGCCACTATGGGCCCCTCTTTGATACAAAAACTACATCAAGATGGGTCCTACATGAATATGGACCCTTAAATCAAACAATGAAATGGAATGAGAAATCCAAGATCACCCACCGCTTTCTTCTTGCACCAAAGGCTTCCTTAGCTCCTTAGCTTCAATTCCAATGGAGAAGATGAGGAATGGATGGTTGAGATGGAAGATGGAAGGGTAGGAAGAGGTGGGCCACACTTGTGGTTTTGAAAGAGAGGGAGAGGCTTGGACGTATGGTTCTCTTGGTTGCTTGGAATGATATTTGAAAATGAGAGAGAGAGACTTGTAAAGGGAGAGATGGGTGTGGATGTGGTGTGATGGATGTGGTGGTGATGGGTGTGTAAGAGCCCTTTTTGACTTTTGGGGTAAAAGGTGTAAGAGAGGTATGGGTTTGTAAGAATCTTTTTGACTTTGGGGCTTGCTTGGGAAAGGGTGAAAAGTTGATGTGTACTTGACATGATGGGATTGATTGATGGGTGATTGATGTGACATCTCGTTAAGATTCTCTTGGGTTTCGCAACGTGCGGCGTTTTCCTCGCACCGAACGCTGGCTTACATCTCCTAGCCAGAGTATCGCCTCGGCGCGCGAGTCGCGGCATTGAAACCGCGGCGACGGTGCAGTCGCATTGGTACAAGTCTCGGTTTGAGTCGACACGGGTTGACGGCGTGTGAATCAGGGTCGCGCGCAACGCCGGTTAAGGGTCGAAGGTTGCCAGAATTCGACCGGAAAGACCGCAAGAACCTACGGAACGGTACGGTCTAGGATACGGGTCTTACATCTCAGGTGGCGAATGAATCTCAGCCACGAATTCAATCCCGTTACTGATTGCCTGGACTATACACTAGCTCCGATCACATTCAAGTATAGAACAATTTAAATAGTGATGGATCAAGATTTCAAATCATACAATCAAGTATCCCATATTGTCCGCTTAGGGCTGCCAGGGCTGTTGCACGGAATTGTTACACCACTCCCCCATCACCCTTCACGGCCTTTATGGAATACAACTTAAACATGAATTTAAACATGTGCATTACACAGATAAAATCATACAATCAGTTGAGCATGTTATGAAGTACAACATAAGCATGAGTTTGTACATATTCAATTCCTAATCCCACAGATATCTAAAGAAATCATACACATAGTTTAAGGAGTTGAGAATCATATCTCAACACCCTTATACATTACAATTTACTAACTATTACTCATTCAGACATTTCAACAAACACTTTAGACTACGTACATCAACATACATGACATATGTTGATCACATAGGTATTAGGCCAAATCCTTTCACTAGGGAGTTGCCCCAAGTATAACACGCGTGCACCCACGACGGATAGTCATGGCAAGCAGGAAACCAAGTTCCATATTCATTCAGTCATTTCCACAAACACTTGGGCTACACATTTTAACATATATAGCGTATAGTGATCGTGGCGTGATTTAGGGCAAGTCCTTTCGCTAGGGAGTTGTCGCATACATACAAGCATATAGTCACGACAAATAATCATGTTAAGTACAAATCCGTATTTTATATGTATACGGTATTTTCTACAAATACGAGGAAAATAGTATATTCAACATAATTAACGTATAATTGGAAAACGAAATGGACAGCACTTTGTACATGTGCAATTGCATGCAGATCATGAATCTATCATTATCTGACATTGAAAGCGTTGAAAACCATAACTTATACATCTAAAGTCTGCACCTTATGCCGTAGAATCGTAATAAACTCGATAGATTCGCTAGGCTTCTGTCTACGGTGATGTGGCAACCTATAACATGCCTTAGGTTAGTTATTTCATAACTTACAACTATCAAAACCCCAAAACAGATTAGGGTTAGGGTTTCTTACCTAGAAACGAAGTCGGAATCGCCGGGAAAGCGATTAGAACGGGATGGTTAAGCTTGTATAGCGGCAGGGTAGAATGGCAGGGAGATGCTCCCACTCTTTCTCTCTCTTTTCTCTCTTCTCTCTCCTAGGTTTTCTCAAATTCGTATGGGATGAGAGAGTGAGGGTTTAAGGTCCTTATATAGGCTAAAACATCACCAAAATAGACCCAGGAACAAAGTATACTTAGGTTATGTCCAAAGTGGGTCTGTTCGTCTCAACGGAGCACTTCTAGCGGCCCCTTTTCTGTGTGCGGTCGGACTTAAGCTCACTAACGTTGGATCTAGGTATAGTTAAATTTTCATTCCGGTCGGATTCCCAGATCGCACGTGGCGGACCAATTTTAATTCAACGATCATTGAGACTCGATCAGGGCCACAAGTACACTGCCATGTGTATGAAATTTCTCCTGATCCGAGGGTGTATTCTTGCCTGATTCTGATGGTTGGAATCCTTATAACTGATCCGCAAACGACACGTGCCAGATTACTTAAATTTGTCTTTTATTTTTAATTAATTTCACATTTCTCACACTCCTCGCTCCGGGCTCAAGCAAATAGCACTAGGACACTATCTGGATTTGATTTCCGAGATGGTCGTCAAGCCCAGTAAGGCGGTCCTAATTCTATAACGTCGCGTTAATCGGACTTTTGATGTGCGGTCCAGATCTGATACGGAGTTTCAATGTGCTCCCGAGAGCAACTGGGTAATGAGATTGATTCAAGATTTTAGGGTAACCTAGCGTCAATGATTCTACACGTTTTGGGTCTTGCAGATCGTATTTAAAGTGATTGGTGCTAATTTCACAGGTACTCTAGTTTAACACTAGCTAATTCTCGCCTAATTTCTAAAGGATTTAGTCCTGAGTGATTTCTGCCTGAGGTGATACTCGGGCCTTTATACGGAATGATCAACATCACCCAGACTTTAAGATTTGTGTCTAATATGAAAGCACTTAGACGAGTTTGAAGGACAAGATAGTGAAAGATGAGATTTGTGAAGGAAATGTGAGGTTTTCAAGAGAATGGTTTGAAGAAGGGATTTAAGACCTTTGAATTTAGTGTTTGAGAAGTTAATCGGATGTTAGGATTGACCCATCGCCTAAGGACGTCTAACTCCAGGTTGGCAAAAATCCGGGATGTTACAATATGTAGGCTAAGTGTTTCATAAAATGTTTGAATGAGTGATTGTTGGATGAATTGTATTCATTAAGGGTGTTGAGATAGGATTCTCAACTACCCTGTCTATATGTATAAATTACTTCATGTAACCTTAATTTCAACTACATGCTTTATGTATAAAAAATGCATATGTATAATAACATGTTCTATGCATTTGATAAAATGCTTAAATGAGATTCATGTTTGAATTGTTTGTTAAATGCTGTTATGATTATCACATGTGAATACCTATTGCACTTGAGTATGATTGGGGCTACTACGTAGTTCAGATAATTGGTAACAGTTTCCGATTGAGTGGCCGAGCTAGCCTCACCACCTTAGATATGTTCGATGAATTCGAGTCGTTCGATGATTGTCAACAGTGGTTAGGCCATGTGGAGAGCTTATGTGCTCCATGTCGATTAATTCAGCGTGCGCTCATACCAATCAAACTTGTCAAATAACCCGATTGGCCTAATGTGTGTTTACTATGTATGGATGCTACTGCTTGAATCTAAGGTACCGCTTACCGATGTAATAGCCCGTCTCAACCATGGTACCATGATCTGCTAAGACTCATGAGCCGGGCAATGGTGATGTATGAGATACCGTGGTCGAGCTGTCGGCCTACGCTGCGGTGATGAGCCTCCCCGTAGTGACTAGTGAGCAACCCAAACTCGTGAGCCGAATATGGTGGTGTATAGGACACTGTATTCAAGCTGTCGACCTACATTCCGGTGACGAGCTTCCTATAATGACCTCGAGTATAATCAATTGAGCTTACCTATCCACTGCTTTCATTAGGAGTGATGCCCTACAACTTGCCTATCGTATGTGATTAACTAGGAATGACTACCCTAGATGGATCTCTGTTTTGGGTTAATGATATAAAGGGATGTATCTTAGCTTCCCAAATCTGCTGTATGAATAAGCCTAATCAATTACTTGGATAACACGACCATGCACTGCATTGCATGTGCTTTGGCGAGAAAGCGCATGATTAGGGAGTTTGCCATGCGCGACCGTGAGATGAAGTCGCTGAGGGAGTGTAGGTGACGACATACATCATTACGACATACCATTCCTGCATTAACAAGAGTACTTAGGACATGATTGTTGTATTGCTTTATCATTACTACTTGACTGAATTGATAACATGTTAACCTTTGCCTTATAGTACAACTGAGTTGATCACTCACTCCCACTCTGGGACGGTGTTTTAAACCACCAACCAGACTCTGGTTTAGATGCAGGTTACGGTGAAGCATACGCAGCGGAGCCAGACTTCATGGACGAGGAGGAGGAATTCTCCTATGTTCAGTTATCAGGCGGGTCGTCGTAGACCTTGTTCTGATTCGACGGGACTACAGGGTTACTATGGATTAGTTGGACGTTTACACTTGATGTTTGTTAAATTTTTGAACAATACATGTATTTATTCAGCTCGGTGACATACTCATACTCTGGGGATTGAGAAACACTTGTATACTTTATATATCTATCTTAGTCTTCCGCTTGCCTAATTTAATTATCTCTGGAGTATGACATGTTGTTTTAGTATAATCCCACTCATGTTTAATGCACTAATATGGACAACATTTAAACATCATTATCTATGTTGCATAAGTGATGCGTTGGATCTCGGGAGTTGAGCTTTGCTCGACCCTCAGAATTCGGAGCCCCCACTGGAGGTCCAGAGAGGGGGTGGCGAACCGCTCGGTCGGCGGCGCACCGCCCACCTTCACAGCGCCCGGGCGGTGGCACCGCCCAGTCGGCGGCGCACCGTCCACCGCCCAGTCATGTGGGCCCTAGCACACGTGTGGGACCACCCCACCACCCCTTTAAACCCCTTTTTGGGTTGTTTTGATCCATTTCATGCCCCTTCAACTCCATTTTCACTCCCAAACCCTCCAAAACTTCCTTTCCCTCTCAAATCCTTTCTTCCATACATTTCAAACTTTCAAATCTTCTATCTTATCCATCATTACCTCACTATTCCTCAATTTCATCTGTCCATCTTCACTATTTCCACCCATTTGAGCACAAAGGCCCTCTTTTGTGTCTCATAACCTTCCAAATCTTCTACCTATTACATCTACCCACTACCATTGCCTTGAAACTATTATTTTCATCTCTCTATCTTCCCTATTTACATTTATTGAGCACAAAAGCCCTTTTGTGTCCCATAACCTCCCAAAAACCCACCAACCTCCCTCATCCTTCAAGCTTTTTCACTTCCAATGGCTCTTTTTGAGCTTGTCCTATCTCAGATAATCAACACTGCATGGTCTACTAGGCAAAGCTCCTCGCTACCTTTCGGCCGACTGGTTTGCAAAATCTCTCGCCACTTCAGTTTCAGACTCCATATGGATAACGTCGCCCCAATCCACATTATCAGTGAGAACACGCTCAACAACATGGGCATTGGCCCTAGGCAACGCCAAGCCTGACTTGATGAGCAGAGCGACAAGACGGAAGCAGAAAGTGAAGAGAATGAGGGAAGTGAAAGTGTGAAAGATGGTGATGAAGAAGGCAGTGAGGAAGGTGGTGATGAAGAAGATCAGGGAGAAGAAGAGGAGGCCCAAGACTCTGATGGAGGCCCTCCTGTTATACATGAAGATAGCCATGATCGGGCTGCCTTAGAAGCCCGCATGGCCAGAATTGAGGAAAATCAGGCCGCCTTGAGGAAGGAGGTCAAGGAGAGTCAAGCCTATTTGAAACAAAAGCGTAAGAAGATGTCTCGCACCCTGAAGGCCCTCCTGTGCTGCATGCAGGATAAGGGTGCGCCTCCACCTTCGCCAGAGTCAGAGGGTTAGTTATGGGCTGTAGTTATCTTTTTGTTTGCTTTGTTTCTCTTTTGTTACGTAATAGCCTTAGTAGGCTTGGTAATATGTTAGAGTAGTTGGTGTGAAACTTTTACTAAATTAGCTCACATGCATCTTCGATCATGATATTTTTTTTATACTGCTACATCATATGTATCGTGGCAAATTTTGGTTAAATGAAATGCATGGATCTTCTTTTGAAATGAAATGTGTATAATGTTTGGATAAGTGCGCTGTATTATCCTAAATCTGACATGTGCTGCACCCTATGGTGTGTATAGGGAATGCCTCAGAAAACTATTCGGAATATGACACGTCTCGCACTTGGCAGATCATTTGATGGGGCACCTCCCTTAAGCGATAGCCACACGGACCCCAGTTTGGGCCCTGATAGTGACACCATGCCAGATTCACAATTGGCCACTAGCCCCACCAATGGGCCAACACCTAGTGCACCACCGGTTCCAAAATAGAACCGTGCATCTACCTCAACGCCACACATGCCTCAGGCGGCTCCTCCCTCTGATAGGTTGGAGCAGATGATGCTCCTAGTGCAGCAGCAACAGCAAGTTTGGACCACGATTGCGGGGGCCCTTGCCCAAAACATGAATGTGGTCCCACTTGCCCCACCTGGGCAGTCTGCTGGAAATATGAATGCCAGCGGTCTATTCGAACGCTTCCAGCATTTCTGACCCTCACCTTTGCGGGCACTCACAGGCCCGAGGAGGCCGAATACTGGCTAGATCACATCTCTAAGATGTTGAAGCCGCTGCACTGCACTGAGGTAGAGCAGGTAGAGTTGGTTACTTATATGTTCGAGAAGGAGGCGAGTCTCTGGTGGGACAGTGTCCTACGAACAGTTGCCCTTGGATACTTATGGACGTGGGACGTGTTTGAGACCCACTTTCATGGGAAGTACTTCCCCCTCACTTACCGTAATGAAAAGGAGGGTGAGTTCCTTCGCCTTCGACAGGGAGGAATCTCTATGTCAGAGTATGAGAACAGATTCATAGAGCTAGCCAGATACGCTCCTTTGATACTAGCTGACGAGCCGATGAAGATGCGGCGATTTTCAGAGGGTCTGCGGCTTGAAATCCGCACAAAGATGTGTTGCGCTAGCATTCCCAACTATGCTGAGCTAGTGAACATGTCCCTGCGAGCTGAGTAGGATGGAGACAGAGTATCTTGCATACACATGCCCATGGGCCCAAGGCCTCGATCCGATTTGCTGAACCGACCATTCTTCGGCAAGAGGCCACGCGCAGATTCGCCTCCCAGGCTTACGGCTCTACCTACCCAATTGAGGCGATCAGATTTGTGGTGCACATACTGTAAGAGGTTTGGCTATACAGACACTTATTTCTTTACCAAGATGAGGGACAACGACTTCAAGCTACCTCAGAAGATCAACCGCCAGCTTCCTCAAGCTATTTTAGCTCCGCCTCTACGATCAGCACTGCCAGCATAGCCTTTTTACAGACCAAATGTACCTCAAAATAGGTCGCCTCAACGACCTATGACAGCGCAACCGAATCGTCCTTAACAAGCTCGTGGGCACTCACTTACAACTGAAGCATCCGAGTCAGCAACCGCAACACCATTGGCTTTCGAAGTCAGAGCACATATCTACGGTACACCAGTCTTCCTATTGGTGGACACTGGGTCCACTATTTCGATAATATCAAGCGCAACAGTCAAGCGACTAGTGTTGGAAACTACTCCTATGATTGGGGTGAGAATCCTTACCGCCAAAGGGACCTTCTCAGACGCTACCAAGATTTGTAAGGATTGCTTGATAGACTTATAAAGCAGAACAATACTCGTTGACCTGATTGTTGCCCCACTGTGTCATTACGATGTCATCCTCGGTATGGATTGGCTCACTGAGATGAAGGCAGAGATCGACTGCGATACCAGATTGGTGACAGCCCGTGCACCTGAGGGCGTGAGCTCTACTTTTCTAGTTCAGGTCAGTTGGTACTACCGCATTGGTTGTTAAGCTACCTTGCTAGGAAATGTTGATCGTCTGACACTTGGGAACACGCCAGTAGTCTAAGATTTCACGGACGTGTTCAGGACGATACCTGGACTACCTCCCCGGTGCGAGATCGACTTTACTATTGACCTTGTGCCTGATGCGACACCCATTTCTCTACCGATGTATCGCATGCCTCCATGTGAAATGGAGGAGTTGAGGAGACAGATTGATGATATGTTGGATTCAGGTTTCATACGACCGAGTGTATCTCCTTGGGGAGCACCTGTGTTGTTTATAAAGAAGAAGGATGGATCGCTGCGATTGTGTATTGATTATCATAGGTTGAATCAGGTGACAGTGAAGAACAAGTATCCTTTACCCAGGATAGATAATCTGTTCGACCAGTTGAAAGGGGCGCAGTATTTCTTAAAGATCGACTTACAGTCAGGGTATCATCAGTTGCACGTCAGGGAGGAAGATGTGCAGAAAACAACATTCAGAACCAGCTTTGGGCACTACGAGTTCCTTGTGATGGCGTTTGGACTCACAAATGCACCGGCTGTGTTCATGGACCTCATGAACTGCGTGTTTCGGTCGTATCTGTACCGATTCATCATCGTGTTTATAGATGACATCCTGATATACTCCAAGAGTCGGAAAGAACACGAAGAGCACTTGTGAACAGTTTTCGATACTCTCATGAAGAACCAGTTATTTGCTCAGTACAGGAAATGCGACTTCTGGAAAGAAGAAGTCAAGTTCTTCGGACATGTGGTGTCTAAGGAAGGTATCGCTATGGACCTTGCTAAGGTGACCGCAATTTAGGACTGGAAGCATCCCGGTTCAGTTACCGAAGTGAGGAGTTTCCTTGACATGGCAAGTTGCTATCGTCTATTCATTAAAGAATTTTCCAAGATAGCCAGACCGTTGTCTCAACTTACCCGAAAGGATCTTAAGTTTGCCTGGAATGAGAAAGCAGAAGCAGCCTTTCAGGAATTGAAGGACAAGCTGACGTCCGCACCCGTGCTAGTATTGCCAGAGCAAGGGGTCAGATATACGATAGACACCGATGGGTCTCGTGTTGGTTTGGGTTGTGATCTTATGCAAAAGGACAGAGTGATTGCCTACGCATTGCGACAGTTTAGGTAACACGAGGAAAAGTACCCTACGCATGACCTGGAATTAGCGACCGTCATCTTTGCATTAAAGCTCTGGAGACATTACTCTATGGAGAGGAGTTCGAGCTCTTTTGTGACCACAAGAGCATTAAGTACATATTCACCCAGAGAGACCTAAATATGAGGCAATGACGTTGGATGGAAACCATAAAAGACTTTAAGTTTAAGGTTTCCTACCATCCCGGCAAGGCAAACCTTGTGGCCGATGCGTTGAGCTGCAAGAAGACATTAGAATTTGCAGCTCCGCTAATGATAGAAGAATGGAACATGGTAGAATTTGTTTGAGACTTTGAACAAAAGCATACAGTAGAGGAGCCGTTCGAGAGAGTTGCACATATTCGTGTACAACCACTTATTGATGACCGAATCGTTGAGGCTCAGAGAGAAGATGAATGGTTGGTGAAGATGAGAAAATGAGCTAGTGACGATGAAGACTCTGAATGGAGAGTTGGTTCAGATGAGGGTTTACGTTATCGTGGCCGCCTATGCGTCCCGAATCTTCATGATTTGAGAAGGGAAGTTCTCGAAGTTGCTCATAATTCGAAGATGGTGATGCATCCTGGTAGTACAAAGATGTATTGAGATATGAAACGTTCGTACTGGTGGGACAACATAAAGGACCACATGACAGACTTTGTGTCCCGTTGTCTTACTGCCAGTAGGTCAAGGCTGAACATCGACGACCTCCTAGATTACTTCAGTCCATGCCTATAGCTGAATGGAAATGGGACTTCATATCTATGGATTTCATTTTCGGGTTATCGAAGACGAGGAAGGGACATGACTCCATTTAGGTGATCATGGACTGATTGACGAAATTGGCTCATTTCCTCCCGATTAGAGTGTCAAACTCAACAGATGATTTAGCTAAGCTGTACATCAATGAGATCATACGGCTTCATGGCGTTCCTATGGAGATTGTGTCGGATCGAGACACGCGATTCACATCTATTTTCTGGCATTGAATCCAGAAAGCAAGGGGGGAGAAACTGAAGTTCAGTACCGCGTTCCACCCTCAGACTGATGGGCAGACGGAACGGGTAAACCAGATATTAGAAGATATGTTGCGAGTATGTGTGCTTGATTTCAAAGACAGTTGGGATGACTGTCTTCCCTATGCTAATTTCGCTTATAACAACAGCTTTCAAGTGAGCATTGGCATTACTCCCTACAAGGCCTTGTATGGGCGCCCGTGTCGAGCATCGCATTGTTGGGAAGAAGTTGGTGAGAAGAATTTGATTGACCCAGATTTAGTACAGACGACCTCGGAGAAGATCGACATTATCAGGCGTCGACTTCTTGCAGCATAGAACAGACAGAAGAGTTACGCTGATACAAGACGACGACAGTTAGAATTTGAGGTTATGGACCATGTATTCCTTAGGTTTTCCCAATGAAGGGAGTCCTTCGTTTTAGTAAGAAAGGGAAGCTTACGGCACGATTAATTGGTCCATTCCAGATCCTAGACAGAGTGGATGTGGTAGCATATCGCCTTGCTTTGTCCACACCACTCACAGGCATGCACTGAAAGTGCCCTGGTTTGTTAATTTGCGTGAGTGTTGAGTCAGTTCGTCTATAGAGCCTGATAGGAAGATCAATTCAAGCGTCTGTCTCAACTGGATGTGTGCAAGCTCGCCACAGGTAAATCTGAGCCTCACATCCCTTGTCCCAAATCACCAGGTAAGCTAAAACCCTTAAAAACAAACTAGAACATCTTAGGGTTTTGGGTAAGAAAACGTTTTTGAAAATCAAAAAATTCTCTAAGTTTTCTTGCCCTGTCGATTATATCGATACACATCTCTATATGATCGACCTGCGCTGTTATGTCCTCGATGCTCCATCGATACCATCGATAAGAGGACTAAATATGTCCAGCAACCTCATAACTTATCTCGATGAATTATCGATATATTGATACATCTATCGATATCATCGATATTCAAATCTCGAGTCTATCGAAGTCGACTTAATACTATCGACAAACAGATTTCTGGCGCCCCTGTTTTTACTTAAGAAAATCTCATTTGCATCGATATATCGGAGCTCTTCACGAGACAATTAAAAGTTCAAATTTCGATGATATCGAAAGACTCGATGATATTGATCTTGGGCGCCAAGTTCTCCAACAACATATTTCAGGGTTGTTTAAACTATGATCGGGGGCCCCTCGATAGAATCGATATTCAAATATCGATGACATCGGTACCAGGTCGATTGCATCAAATAATGACATAAACTGTCCAGCAAGCTTAATGAAAATTCCGCTGGATTTATCGATGCCTCGACTCTGATATCGATATCATCGACATTCAAATTCTGATGATCTCGATGGTTCCCCGATCATTCATGAAAACCTGAAATATTTTTTAGTCAAGTCTCTCTCATTTTTCAAGTGTCGATGGATCGAACCTATCATCGATGGAATCGGAGTTCGAAATCCGATGACATTGACAATCGTTTCGATTCATCGACCATCTAGCAAAAGGTTTCAAAAGCATATGACATTGAGTTTGAGTCATCGAGCGGACCATCGATGCTATCGAGAGTATACGCTCGATGATATCGAACCTGCTCGATTATATTGAACTCTGTCATAAATGTGACCGTTTTATATCCGTTGGAACCTTTTGCCTATATATAAAGGACTTGTCTATTGTTGCTGTGAGAGAAAGAAAGAGCTTTTGAGTGTTTAACTTTAGATCTTATACCCAAAGCCCTTTTTCTCAGGGAAGTTCATCCTCCAATCCACCCACACTATTGATATTCAATAGAGTGGATTTGGGAATGAACTTCCGCATTCAAGGATCCTCCAGCTACCACTTTAATGGCAAATTATTAAGCTGGGATGCCTTGAATGCTTAGATGATTGAAATCGCTTTATCTTCCTTATAGGAAAATCTTTGAGGGTAGGATTTCATCATAACCTTGACCCAACCCGTCACCATGCATTGGTATATCTTTTGAGTTGCGGATCAAGGAGACTGAAGACTCTTCATCAACAAAGGAGATCATCGTCAACGTGCTTAATCGAACTCATCAACTTATCTGTAAGTATCTAGAGTCCAGAGGACACTTATGATCATTCCTTATTAGGATTGGGTCTTAGTTGTTTCTCACCTTTGAAGCCCTCGTAGGAGGCCTCCGGCGGGAGTGTACGTGGTGGGTGCATTGTGTGGACCCTTGCTCTGTGGAGAGCATAAACATCTGGTTGAAGGTGAACCAACAAAACCTTAGGTTTGAGGTCAACCGTTGTGAAACCTCGGGTTTGAGGTGAATCGTGTAGAAACCTCCGGTAGGGTCTTATGGAAGATCCTTGGCTAGTGTGCCTAAAAGTGGGTGTGTTGTGTTGACCCTTGCTCGTGAGAGCATAAACAGTCAGCCTCAGTATATGTTGTAAAGGTTGAAGGTGAACCTGATTTAAAACCTTAGGTTTGAGGTGAACCGCTGCGAAATCTCCTTAGTGAAATTCGGCACACTCAAGGGTTGAGTGCGTCTACCGGGAGTGGAGTAGACTGATCGTCGAACCACTATAAAAATGACTATGTTTGAGATTGTTATTCTTCTAATTGTGTGATTTACTTCAATATTTGCATATTTGAATATCTGGGATCACACCTCACACACTTACACAGTCATATCCATCATAAACTAGTTTGCATATTGTTTACTTCTCAAATAGTTTGTGATTGGATCCTCTACCTGGCTTGGAAGTCAGTAGAGTTAAGTTTGAGTAATCCTAATATGTGCCTGTTGTTAGGATTAATATAATAGGATTTTAATAAATCATAAAAACTTTTAAAAAATCTTATTCACCCCCCTCTAGGACATATTGGCATATCCGACTTCAACTAAAGCGGTCTTCAACTCAATTTCATGCACAACGTATTTCATGTATTGATGCTGAAGAAATATGTTCCTGATCCTTCCCATATTATCAAATGGGATCAAGTACAGTTGAGTGAAGATGCTACCTATGTGCTGCGACCAACAGATATTCTGGATAGGAAGGAACAAATGCTACACAGCAAAGTGATCCTACTTGTGAAAGTATTGTGGACTCACCACATTGAGGAAGAGGCTACTTGGGAAATAGAAGCCGAAGTCCATAAGAACTACCCTCAAATCCTCGAGGAGTATGAAAAGGTACTAATTTCGGGGACAAAATTTTTTCTTTAAGGGGGGTAGATTGTAATGTCTCGAAAAAATCCGTATAAAGACCCAAGTACCACCTCAGGCTGAAATCACTAAGGATCGAATTCTGTAGAAATTAAACGAAAATTAATTAAGTAATAAACTAAATTAAGTGGTGACTTAGCTTGAACCATTATCTATATGAACTGCAAGACCCAAAACCATCAAAACCGCTAACTCACATTACCTAAAAACGTAGGAGCAATCTCAAAACCCAGTCGCTCTCGGGAGCGCATTGAAACTCTGTATCGGACCTGGACCACACGTCGAAAGTCTGATTACCGCGAAATTATAGGGTTATGATCGCTTTATTGGGCTTGACAACCATCGTGAGAATCGAGCCAAAATAGTATCCAGAAATGCACAACTTGAGCCCTTAGCAAAGTGTGTGAGAAACGCGAATATCTTTTGAAAATGCACTGAAACTTAAGTGAATTGGGCCGTTCGCTTATGGGCAAAATTGAAGGTTTCAAACCGTCAGTTTCTAACAAAACTATACCAATGGATCAGGAAAATTTCCCTGCTCTTATCCGTATACTTGTGGCCCTGATCGAGTGACGACGACCGTTGAACTGACACGGGTCCTCTATGGTCGATCCGTTAATCTGATCGGACCGAAATCATAGCCTTGCTTAGATCCATCTCCATGCTGTATCCGAGTAATGGACCTCCGGACGGGCCCCATTCGTCAGGAACAGTCGCCCTTTGGCTATAACCCAAGTACACCATGGCCGTGGGGCCATTGACATTAGTTTTGAGCCTATATAAGGCCATTAAACCACCCCACCCCTCTCTCATACTAATTTCTCAAACCCTAGTTGAGAGAAGAGAGAAAAGAGGAGAAAAGAGTGAGGAGTAGAGTGAGAGTTTGGGAGATCGTTGCTCGGATTCACTCCCACTACTCCACGTACCGAATCGCCTCCCCATCATCACTACAAGAGCCATTCCAACTTTGATTTGAGTAAGAAATCCTAACCGTAATCTTGTTTTAGGAATCCAAAAAGAGGAATCGACGGAATAGCTAACCTCTTTTGTAATTTAGGTAGCCGTTGTTCTATAAACGAAAGTGTAGGATTCGAACCGAGTTCGAAATGAGCAAACCGACGAAAGGTGCGGACTATAAACGTTTAGGTTATGGTTTTCAAGGCTTTCAATGTCAGCTAATGATTTATGTCTGACTTGTTTGCTACCATATGATCTTAGTTACGATGTATCCGATAAATAATACATGTGTGTGAACTATGTGAATATATAATGCATGCCATGTGTTTGTTGAAATGCTTGAATGAAATTGGTATCATGATTTGTGCTTGCCATGACTATTAATCTCGATTACATGTTTGTTGTATTATGACAACTCCTTTTTGAAAGGATTTGCCATAATATATGCTATAATTACTTTAGTTTATGTATGTAGTAATATGTAGGCTAAGTGTTTGATAAAATGTCTGAATGAGTGATTGTTGGATGAATTATATTCATTAAGGGTGTTGAGACAGGATTCTTAACTATCTTGTCTATATGTATAAATTCCTTCATGTAACCTTAATTTCAACTACGTGCTTTTTGTATAAAAATGCATATGTATAATAACATGTTCTATGCGTTTGATAAAATGCTCAAACGAGATTCATGTTTGAATTGTTTGTTAAATGTTGTTATGATTATCACATGTGAATACCTATTGCACTTGAGTATGATTGGGACTACTACATAGTCCAGGCAATCGGTAACAGTTTTCGATTGAGTGACCGAACTAGCCTCGCCACCTTAGATACGTTCAATGAATTTGAGTCATACGATGATTGTCGACAATGGTTAGGCCACATGGAGAGCTTATGCGCTCCATGTCGATTAATTCAGCGTGCGCTCGTACCAATCGAACTTGTCAAATAACCCGATTGGCCTAATGTGTGTTTACCATGTATGGACGCTATTGCTTGAATCTAAGGTACCGCTTACCAATGTAATAGCCCGTCTCAACCATGGTACCACGATCCGCTAAGACTCATGAGCTGGGCATGGTGGTGTATGGGACACCGTGGTCGAGCTGTCGGCCTACGTTGGGGTGACGAGCCTCCCCGTAGTAACCAGTGAGCAACCCAAAGTCGTGAGCCGAATATGGTGGTGTATGGGACACTGTATTCGAGCTGTCAGCATACGTTCAGGTGACAAGCCTCTCGTAGTGACCTCGAGTTTAATCAATTGAAATTGCCTATCCACTACTTTCATTAGGGGTGATGCATTACAACTTGCCTATCGTATGTGATTAACTAGGATTGATGACCCTAGATGGATCTCTATTTTAGGTTGATGATATAAAGGGAGGTACCTTAGCTTTCCCAATCTGCTGTATGAATAAGCCTAATCAATTATTTGGCTAACACGACCATGCACCGCGTTGCATGTGCTTTGGCGAGGAAGCGCACGTTTAGAGAGTTTGCCATGTGCGACCGTGAGATGAAGTTGCTGAGGGAGTGTAGGAGAGGACATGCATCATTACGGCATACCATTCCTGCATTAACAAGAGTACTTAGGACATGATTGTTGTACTGCTTTATCATTATTGCTTGACTGAATTGATAACATGTTAACCTTTGCTTTATAGTACCACTGAGTTGATCACTCACTCCCCTATGGGACGGTGTTTTAAACCACCAACTAGACTTTGTTTTAGATGCAGGTTACGATGAAGCATACGCAGTGGAGTCGGACATCATGGACGAGGAGGAGGAATTCTCTTATGTTCAGTTATCAGGCAGGTCTTCGTAGACCTTGTTCTGATTCGACGGGGCTACATGGTTACTATGGATTAGTTGGATGTTTACACTTGGTATTTTGTAAATTTTGGAACAATACATGTATTTATTCAGCCCGGTGACATACTCATATTCTAGGGATTGAGAAAAACTTGTATACTTTATATATTTATCTTAATCTTCCACTTGCATAATTTAATTATCTCTGGAGTATGACATGCTGTTTTAGTATAATCCCACTCATGTTTAATGCACTAATATGGACAACATTTAAATATCATTATCTATGTTGCATAAGTGATGCATTTGATCTCGGGAGTTGAGCTTTGCTCGACCCTTGGAATTCGGGGCGCTACAGTTTTTAACTTTGAGAAAGGAAGATTATTTCACGCATGGTTTGCTCGGGACTAGCAAAATGCTGGTTGGGGAGTGTGTTGAGTGTCAAATATTGCATATTCTCCCCTATTTATATCTTAGTTTTATGAACATGATAATGCTTAAAGATATATTTCATATATGTTTGTGTTGCAAGGTGAATCTGAGAGCTTGGATTGAAAAGAATGCTAAAAGCATGGATTTAATGCTCAAGAAGCACCAAGGCAAAGAATGGATCTTAGGAGACCAAGAGTGAAGAATTCACATGTCAAAGATCTAAGGAAACCAAGTGCAAAAGCTAAAGAAAGGACTTGAAAGATCGCATAATTTGTAACAAAAAATAGAGAAGTTTGGTCCGACCGAAATCACACAAAATAGTCCAGTAGCCAACGATGAAATTCAGAAGCAAATTCGGTCCGACCAAAACCCTGTTCGGTCTGACTTAAAGGAGGACTCGGTACGACCGAAAGTGCACAAAAAGCTCCAGTGAAGAACGACGAATTTTGGCATTAATTCGGTTCGATCGAGGATTAATTCGGTCCGATCGACAACTTAAGTTTGGTCCGACCGAACCCATCTCGGTCCGACCGAAATCGGGCAACTGTTGAAGTAGAATCCTTTCCAAATTCGGACTCGACTTTGGTCCGACTGATGCGTAACGCGGCTATGTAAATTAAGATGCTTTTACTATCAGATTGCGAAAATTCCAAGTCGGTGCGTAAGGTGGAGCTTCACAAGTATAAATAGGAGTCCCTAGGACGTTCCTAGGCATCTTATAAGGTTTAAGGAGTGGAGTCAAAGGGTGGAGAGCTGCAGCGAAAAGTTTTTCTTATTCTTCCTTAGTTGATTATCATGTTTTGTTTAAGAGTTCTTAGTTCAATCATGTCTATGGTTGGCTAAACCTCTTAGCTAGGGCTAAGAGGTGATGCTTATAGCTTGATTGAGATGTTTACTTTGCTTTGATTCATGTTTATGTTGAACTTCATTGATTTCTAGTTGATTTTAAGGAATATTTTTAGTTTTCAATGGTTTATTGTGACTCAAATTACAATAGATGCCGCGATAGCTTTGAGTATCTTCTTTTCTTATTTAAGATTGTGGGATTGGTAAATCCTGTTGTTTGCCATCGTCTCCTTGGCATGGTTGGGTGAGAAAATCCCTTCTTAATCTTCATAATTCTCCTCCATTGAGGCTGGATCAATGAGAAGTTCAGAGATTTGATCATCCTTTTTCCAGCTAGATTAGATAGGACTTTGATTCCAGTTGGATGTCTTAAATCAAGTAATGTAGCATCTTGATAGCTACAATTGGATCCTTGACACCCTAATTCCCATCTTTAAATTCACAAGTTTAAGTTAACTTTATTCACAAACACTTCCAATTATTCCAGAATTCATATTTAGATCTTCTTCTTCTTCTAGTTCTAGTTCTTTTAAGAAATGTATGAGATTAGTCCCTGTAGATTTGACCTCAGTCTCACCGAGATTATTACTAGGGTTGTGAACAATCTACTTTTTAGGAAACACTTGAAGACATAAATATAGAGAAGTAGATGGCGTGATGCATGATGAGATGAACTCTCTATACAAAAATGAAATGTGGGATTTGATGGTGTTGTCCGTTGGGTAGAAAGAGATTGGTTGCAAGTGAATTTACTGGAAGAAATTGGATAATTATAAGGCTAGATTTGTAGCGAAGGGTAATGTTTAGAAGGAGGGTGCTGACTTCAGTGAGATATTCGTGCTAATGGTAAAGTAAGTATTATCAAATTTGTATTGATTTTAGTTGCCCAATACAATATGGAATTGAAACAGTTAGATGTGATGACTGTATTTTTACATGGAGAACTAGAAGAGAAGATCTACATGAAGCAACCTAAAGGGTTTGAGGAGCAGGAAAAAGAGAATTTAATTTGCAGGTTAAAGAGATCATTGTACGGCATGAAACAATCTTCTAGGTAGTGGTATAAGAAATTTGATTCTTTCATGTTGAGTCAGCGGTTTATTAGAAGCAAATTTAATCATTGTGTCTATTTTAAATCACCAAGTGATATAGAAATCATTATTCTGGTGTTCTATGTTTATGATATGCTTATTGCTAGCCATAACATGTCTGGAATCAACATATTGAAGGCTCAGTTATAGGACATTTGAGATGAAGATCTGTGGGTTGCAAATAAGATTTTTGGCATCAATATACATAGACGTAGGGAAAGGAGTAGGCTTTAGTTATCTAAGGAAGAATATCTTGATAAGGTCTTAGTCAAGTTTGGACTGTAAAAGGCTAAATCGGTTGATACACTCCCATACTGCTCACTTTCAGCTTTCTTTAGAGCAATGTGTTACGTTAGATGAAGAAAAGTGGTGTATCTCGTATGCCCTACTCAAGCGTGATTGACAGTCTTATGTATGCCATGGTCTGTACTATACCAGATATTTCACATACAGTGGGTGTTGTGAGCAGATAAATATCAAACCCTAGCAAGAAACATTAAGAAGTAGTGAAATGGTTTATTTGGTACATATGAGGTACAAAGACTACATCTTGGTTTAAAATAAATTTGAGGAGAAACTTGTAGGCTATGTGGATGCGGATTATGCAGGGAATGTGGATAATTGGAACACCCTATACTTTTATGTACTTGGGTGTTACTATGGAAATCTAAATTAGTTTACACGTGTGTGGGAACGCACTTAGCTTACATTACACATCATCATCTAGTGATTCACAATCCTTCATCTTAATCATGGAATAAGGCCAATTATACAATCAACCTTAAGATTAGCTTATAAACTCAACCATGCGTCAATCCAACCATCAAGAAACATTTTATTTCGATGTGGATTGAATTTGGAACAGATCTAATTGTTTAACTTAGATTTAGAAGTTTGAATTATGAGATCCACCATTCATCGGGTCCACGACTCAATGTGGGATGATCTGACACTTAATTATACGACATAGTTACCAAATTGTGAAATCAGCCGTTAAAGTCTATCCATATTAGCTTGGGGACGTTTAGAACCATCGGTGATCAGGTGAAATGATCCGATCGTTAATTGTCAGTGAAACTCATAAAAATCAAGAGGTGTGGCTCACTTGATCACTTGATCTACTCCACTCTTCACCCCATGCCTAGTTGGACCAGTAAAGTTAGATGGATGACATAGATTGTGCTGTATCTCATGGTGGACCCCACCTTTCTCATCGAGTGTACACAGATCGTGACACACCCACAGAATACCGAACCGGCCAACATGGTCAAACAGGGTTTGACCTGATCCGAAGAAGAAAGTTTCCTCTTCTCTTTCGTTTTTCTGCCTGAGTAAGATTCAAGCGGACACCATTCGTTTCTTTTGAATTGTGGCCCACCATCACGATCACTCTGGATGATCTGAAACGCTCATCTGATTCGGGAGTGAATTCTGATCAAACCATGGGTTCTTTCGCACGTTGGCACTCATGCGTGCATGCACGATCCTTGGCACGAACAATTGTTCGTGTGGCGTTTTTCAAAAATGGAAACTTCCTGTTGCTGCCAAGCTGGCAATCTGTTCTAACATTTCTCCCTCCATCTCAGTTATCAGAATTAGGAAATCTCAACCCTTTAACCAAGCCATTTTAGGGTTTCCGTGGCTTCAGAAATGGGTAAAAGGAATCTTTTCTGTTTTATTGCTGGTATGATAATAGCCATTGGATTGCTTCTAAAAACCTTCTCGGAAATCTCAACCGTCAGCATTAGGGCATCTGGTGGCATCCCTCACATCTAAATCTGGTTCTTGTACGAGACCATTTTTCCTTGCGAATATCATGTGGAATGAATATCTCGCGCACCACTGAGATTTCGGTACGTTTCTCTAAAATGTGGGTCCCACTATGTTCACTGGTCCAATCCAAGCCGTCCATATGCCTTAGATCGCAAGATCAGCCATTCGTTGAAATTTTGCCATGATCGACCGAGTCTCCTTCACGACTTGTCCGAAAAATCCATCTTCCTTTGGAGGACCCCATTTGCTAATCTAGGTCATTCAAATGGTGGCCAAGATTACCAGAAGTCAACTCGTATGATCGGATTATAATAATGCAAATAAGGGTGGCCAAAACCAACAGGATCTCTGAGTTAGCTTGGATTAACTCCTAACCCTGCAACTAATCCCTGATTAGTTATATTCGAACCATCGAGAACAGGAGAGCCAAGAAAAGGCTTCCCCTTTTAGGGCAACCCTTTCCAGAAAAAGAAAGCTAGAAAGAGAGAGAGCGAGTTCGAGTCAGGGGTCGCCGTACTAGGTCGACTCGCCCGAGTAGCGTGTCTTCGTGAGTCCGGGTCGAGTTAGGATTCCTCCCTTGTCCAGAGAGAGAGAGAAGATTGAAAAGGGAGAAAGACTCCCAGAAGAGAAACAAAATCGAAGGAAGAAAGAGAGTTTGCCGCACCAAACTGCTGGGGGCTGAGTCTAGCTCTGTCCTGGTTAGGCGACGAAGTGATAAAGAGAAGAAGAAGGAAGAAAGTAGAGGCAAGAGAGAGAGATATTTGGTGGTGGTGCCGCACTCCTGATCGAGTTCGGGTCGAGTCAGCTAGCCGAGTTTGGAACGAGTCAATTTGAGTCGGACTGACTTTGTTGTCTGCCCATGTAACATCACGAATTTTCATGGCCAGAGTTTATACTCATGCCCAAGAAAACTGGTTGTTAATAATGTACAAATTGGATGCTTTAAAAATCGCACCTTATTTTTTTTCCTATTTGGATCATATCCAGATATATCCATAAAGGTAACATTCACGAGAATAAAATTGACTGTATTGATTATTTCATTAGAGTAAAAGAATTCAGTAAATAAGCCAATGCCCTATCAATCAGAGCTTATTACATTATCGAGTTCGAAACGGAAGTATAAAACTAAATTCTGAAACTATTTTCTTATTCTTTCAGTATAGTCTTCTATAGGGAGAAAGTCCTCTAGGTCTTCAATCTGTATATCACCTGCATCATCTGTACGGTTGGAGAGGGTCAACGCCCTACTCGCAGTGATGATTATCCTTTAAGATTAACAATAATTCAAGAGATTCATATAAGTAATGTAAGGGTTCTGATACGTCCCGTACTCCACTAATACGAGGATATCAGCATGTGCAAACAACCTACATGAGATGCATGTCTAGTAAGCTAGTGCGGCTCATCATACGTAGTGATCATTACAATGTGGAATACGATTCATAGAAAAACCCGGATCACCCTGCATTCTCACACTATGGAGATTCACCGGCATGTCCGACACTACCGTGGATTTACGTCAACACCTCAAGGCGCATAACACATGAGTTAGATGAATTACGTGACACGATTTATTCATGGAGCGACTATTTACGAGATCCAATCCTGGAAGTGAAGTGACACTGCATTTGCGAATATTACACATTGATTTATGCACCAATACTCTAAACCCATGGAATTACGTGATGACTAAGAGGGTCTTTCCTAGAGCGCATTACGTCTATGATAAAAATACTTGAATCACTAGTTGTGATACCTCTTAACACATCACTTGCACTTATAAAGAATGTACACTGAATCACAGGGGTTCTGGAATATCAAGACTCATTCCCAAGCCTTAAAGATAAATAGCACAAGGCTTAAAAGATGAGAGTAGTTGTCACACCCCAGACTCGGTAACTGGACTCACAAGGAACCCGATAGCTGATTCCGGCCGAAACAGCCTCCGTAGTACCCCACTCTCGGCTCCTTAGACAGGTTCTGATCCTGGGATCCTACAAGGAGGATTTTCATAACCAGATATCCATTTCCAATACGAGCATACCCAAGATTATAGTAAGTACATCTCAGAAATAACAAAGGCACACATCACAAAATCCACTATAAATTTGAGCTTTTCAAGTACATAGCTGAAAGGAAATACATCTGATGACAAGAGAAGAAGGAAAGAAGATCAGCAACACTGGGTCCTCGGCTCAACTACTATCCAAGCTCAGCTGCTACGACGCCGACCTAGGATCTCCTACACGCATCAATCGTGCATAAGCTTAGAGGGTGGTGAAGGAGTGTGACAATGGTGCGCAGAGGAATAATAGGAGATACAGAAGGGAAACATGATCGATGCCAATGCCACAAGCCTAACAAGGTTAAATCATGAATGTAGGAAGCCATACCAAAGCTATGCCAATGCAACAAGGCTTATACAACCGATATCAATGCAATGTGAAGTGATGCCAATGCTTTTAACCAGTCCACATATCCCGTACAGTTCCATCATAAGGAATATCACTGGGGTCTGATGCACTACAGGATGACTGCCGCTATCAAGACCGCACAGTCAACGAGCATATGAGACCACACTACCTACCTGTGGAGAACCAACCACCAGCAAGGCTCGACGGTAGCAGACCCATTCACGAGCTGGTCAGACTCAGCCTAGTCATGCCCTCTCAGTCAGGCGGATAAGGCCACATCCCATCCAACCGACTACATGACAATGGGAGACGTGGCCTAATGGTGTAAGGCACTCGGGCGCTCATGATTTTCACTCGGTCATGACATTGAGGCGTCTTCTAGGTACCTCGAAGGTTTAAGGGCTTTCACCCGGGATATACTCCATATGCTCAAATGATATATTTTTGGTGTTCACATACACCCATCCACGAATATACCAGTGGAGGCAAGGCCCTGATGAAGCAAGGGCGATAATGTCCATCAGATGCGATGCCAGATGCATGAGTCATGCAAACCAATCATGCATTAGCTCCAAGCACTCAATGTGCACAAGAGGGGAACTCCATCCATCTATCATATCAATTCAATGACCACACACAAATGCAATCCAAACACTCCATGACGCATATGGGTCATGAGGGTGCGCCATACAACGATGATGACTTAGAAATACTCCTCCTTCCTAAGGAGGGAATCAAGTCTAGGTACTTAGATATTTAATCTAAGGAAAAAACCCTTTAGTGGGGGCCCAATACTTTGAGGTAGCCCATAAGCTAAGGAGGACAATATATGAGCCTAAGGGAATAAGCGGTCCTAATGAGGGTC
>JAJHSJ010000009.1:30867339-30944839 GCA_021015155.1 Magnolia officinalis
GTGATTGGGATGTTTACTTTGCTTTGATTCATGTTTATGTTGAACTTCATTGATTACTAGTTGATTTTAAGGAATATTTTCACTTTTCAATGGTTTATTGTGACTCAAATTACAGTAGACGCTGCGATAGCTTTGAGTATCTTCTTTTCTTATTTGAGATTGTGGGATTGGTAAATCCTGTTGTTTGCCATCGTCTCTTGGGCTTGGTTGGGTGACAGAATCCATTCCAAATCTTCACAATTCTCCTCCATTAAGGCTGGATCAATGAGAAGTTCATAGATTTGATCATCTCTTTCTCCAACTGGATAAGATAGGACTCTGATTCCAGTTGGATCTCTTGAATCAGGTAAGGTAGCATCTTGATAGCTACAAGTGGATCCTTGACACCCTAATTCCCACCTTTAAATTCACAAGTTTAAGTGAACTTTATTCACAATCACTTCCAATTATTCTAGAATTCAGATTTAGATCTTCTTCTTCTTCTTCTAGTTCTAGTTCTTTTTAGAAACGTACGAGATTAGTCCCTGTGGATTTGACCTCGGTCTCACCGAGATTATTACTACATCGCGACCCTACACTTGAGTTGTGAACAAGTTTTTAGTGTCGTTGCCGGGGACTATGGCTGCACTTTTCTAAATTTAATTAGTATTAGAATTAGGTTAAGATTATGATTAACCTTTTTCTTTGTTTCTAGGTTAAGATTCTATAAGGCCTATATCCTAGTCCGTATCGTTCCTTAGACTTCCGCGATCCTCCCCGTCGAATTCCAGCAACCCGCGACTTGTAATCGGCGTTTGCGCGCGACCCTAAGTTGCATCCCGTATATTTGAGTCGACTCGACCCGAGACTTGTACCCTAATGACCCCGACTTGCGTGCTGATGCGATACCCATGCCAAGTGTTATAGGCCCGTGCATATTTCGAGGAAAATGCCGCGCGTTACGAATCTCGAGAGAATCTCTACCTAAACATCACATCAATCAATCAAGTACTAGTCAAGTACACATTCCATCACAACCCATCACACCCATCCCTCTCTTGCATAAGCCATCCCCAAAGTCAACTCTTTCTTACACCACCCATCCCTCTCATCCCATTCTTCTAACACAACACCATCCCTCTCTCCCATCCATCACTCCATCCATTTCATTCTCTACCATTTTACAAGCAACTAAGAAAGAAAAATTCTAAGGAGAGAAAGAGAACCCAAGATCAAAGCCCATTTTCCTACCCCAAGATCGCACCATCCAATCCTTCAATTCTCATCATCCTTCATCAAAGAGGAAGCCTAGGAGCTAAGGAGTCCAAGGAGCTAAAGAAGAGGACCATAAGTGAGTGATTTGTAGGATTAGATTGTGTTTTAATGATGGGCCAAGTGGGGCCTACAGATTGATGGTATGAATCTCACTTTGGACCCTAGGTGTGGTCGATGGCCCACCATGATCCATATGTTCATACCATGATGGGGCCATTCTCCATGGGCAGGATGGTATGCTGTAATGATACATGCTCTCTCATGCACTCCCTCAGCAACTTCATCTCACGGTTGCGCATGGCAAACTCCCTAAAAGTGCGCTTCCTTGCCAAAGCACATGCAATGCGGTGCAAGGTCGTGTTAGCCAAGTAATTTATTAGACTTATTCATACAGCAGATTCGAGAAGCTAAGGTAACTCCCTTTATATCATTTACCGAAACAGAGATCCATCTAGGGTCGTCAGTCTTAGTCAATCACATACGATAGGCAAGTTGTAGGGCGTCACCCCTAACGCAAGCAGTGGACATGTAAGTTCAATTGATTATACTCGAGGTCACTATGGAAGGCTCGTCACCTGAACGTAGGCCGACAACTCGAATACAATGTCCTATACACCACCATATTTGGCTCATGAGTTTGGGTTGTTCACTGGTCACTACGGGGAGGCTCGTCACCCCAGTGTAGGCCGGCAGTTCGACCACGGTGTCTTATACACCACCATGCCCGGCTCATGAGTCTTAGTGGATCGTGGTATCAAGGTTGAAATGGGTTTTACAACGGTAAGTGGTACCTTAGATTCAACCAGTAGCGTCCATACATGGTAAACACACAATAGGCCAATCGGGTTATTTGACAAGTTCGATTTGTACGAGCGCACGTTAAACCAATCGACATGGAGCACATAAGCACTCCACGTGGCCTAACCACTGTCGATAATCACTGTACTACTCGGATTCATTGAACGTATCCCTTGTGGCGAGACTAGTTCGGCCACTCGATCAGAAACCGTTACCGATTGCCTAGACTTCGTAGTAGTCCCAATCACACTCAAATGTAATATGTAGTAACCTGTGATAATCATAATAGCATTTAACAAACAATTCAAAGACGAATCTCATTTGAGCATTTTAACAAACACCTATAACATGTCATTATACATATGCATTTCTACATAAATCACGTAGTGCAATTAAAGTTACATGAAGGAATTTATACATATAGCTAAGGTAGTTGAGAATCCCATCTCAACACCCTTAATAAATGAGAGGAAATAAGGGGAATAGAAGGTGGTAGGTGATGGGTTTTGAAGAAAATGGTGGTGTGTGTGTGTGTATTGAAGAAGAAAAAGAAGATTGAGTATGGAATGAGGATTTGAGAGGGAAAATGAGAGTTTTGAGGGGAAAGGAGAGCTTAAATCGGGTGAAATAGGGAAAAATGAGGCAAAGGGGTGTAAATAGGGTGGCCCCACACGATTTGCATGGCCCCACACATGTGGGAAGGGCGGCGGGCTACCGGAACCGCTGGCCCGCCGCGGCCCGCTGAAGGTGGGCGCGGTGCCGCCGTGGTCACCTGGATAGGTGGCGGCACCTCCGCCTGGGGGCGGTGGCCTCCTCCTCCTGTGGTGCCGGAATGACACGGGGGACTCCCTGGGTCCCACTTTTTGTATGGTATGGGCCCCCGTGTCCGTTTGAGGTGGTTTCGGGTTTCATCTCGCACATATTCATGCCTTTCGGTATGTTTTAGGTTTGGGATCCGTCGACTAATAGCTTAAACTCGTCGATTGATGATTCTAAGAAGGATTTGAGATCATTTCACGTGATCTCAGACGCATACGGGGTACATTTCGATAATCAGTTTCGCCCGTCGGTGAAACTTGGGATCCTACGATCTTTACTACATTTTTTGCCCCCACCTAAGTCAAAGTGCATCAAAGAGTATTGTGTTACCATAACCCAGGTCCAGTTTAATCCAAATCATGCTCTGATACCAACTTATAACGCTCTAAAAATCGAGAGTCAAGCAAAGCTCAACTCACAAGTTCCAATGCATCACTTATGCAACATAGATAATGATGTTTAAATGTTATCCATATTAGTTCCTTAAACATGAGTGAGATTACACTAAAATAGCATATCATACACCAGAGTTAATGTAATTAAGCAAGCGGAAGACTAAGATAGGTATATAAAGTGTATGTATGGGTTTCATAACCTCAAGAGTATGATTATGTAGCCGCGTTGAATATATACATAGTTTGTTTCAAAATATACAAAATATCAAAATGTAAATGTTCAACTAATCCAATATCCCTATAATCCCATCGAAGTAGCGCGAGGCCTACATAGACCCGCTTGAGAGCTATACATAGCAGAACTCCTCCTCGTCAATGAAATCTAGCTCCGTCACGAAAGCCTCGTCGTAACCTGCATCTAAATCGGAGTCTGGTTGGTGATTTAAAACACCGTCCCAGAGTGGGAGTGAGTGATCAACTCAGTGGTACTATAAGGCAAAGATTAACATGTTATCAATTCAGTCAAGCAGTAATGATAAAGCAGTACAACAATCATATCCTAAGTACTCTTATTAATGCAGGAATGGTATGCTGTAATGATGCATGCAGGAGTGGTACCTTAGATTCAAGCAGTAGTGTCCATACATGGTAAATACACAATAGGCCAATTGAGTTATTTGACAAGTTCGATTCGTACGAGCACACGTTAAACCAATCGACATGGAGCGCATAAGCACTCCACGTGGCCTAACTACTGTCGATAATCACCGTACGACTCAGATTCATTGAACGTATCCCTTGTGGCGAGACTAGTTCGGCCACTCGATCAGAAACCGTTACCGATTGCCTAGACTACGTAGTAGTCCCAATCACACTCAAATGTAATATGTTGTAACTTGTGATAATCATAATAACATTTAACAAACAATTCAAACACGAATCTCATTTGAGCATTTTATCAAACACCTATAACATGTCATTATACATATGCATTTCTACATAAATCACGTTGTGCAATTAAAGTTACATGAAGGAATTTATACATATAGCTAAGGTAGTTGAGAATCCCATCTCAACACCCTTAATAAATGCAATTCATCAAACAATTACTCATTCAAACATTTTATCAAACACTTAGCCTACACATTACTACATACATGAACTATCATAGTTATGGCATATGTTATAGCAAATCCCTTCATAAGGGAGTCGTCATGCATACAATAAACATGTACTCTAGGTTAAAAGTCATGGCAAGTACAAATGATAATTGCAATTTCATTCAAACATTTCAATAAACACATGGAATGCATAATATATTCACATAGTTCATACACATACATAATTCGTTGAATACATCGTAACTAACATTGTATGGTGGCAAACAAGTCAGACATAAATCATTAGCTGACATTGAAAGCCTTGAAAACCATAACCTAAACGTTTATAGTTCGCACCTTTCATCGGTATGCCCGTTACAAACTCGGTTCGTACACTACGTTCCCGTCTACAGTACAACGGATACCTAAATCACGAAATAAGTTAGCTATTTCATTGTTTACTCTATTTGAATTCCTAAAACAAGATTAGGGTTAGGATTTCTTACCCAAAACGTCGTTGGAAAGATTTGTGTAGCTAGATGTGTGGAGTAGCAGGGAAGGGGGACTGCAGCAAACTCCAAGGATCTCCCTTCACTCTCCACTCTTTTCTCTCCCTTTCTCTCTTCTCTCTCCTAGGGTTAGAGAAAATTCTTATGAGAGAGAGGTGGGGTGGTTTAAGGGCCTTATATAGGCTCAGAAGTGTGTCAATGGCAAGAGCGCCATGATATACTTAGGGTATAGCCAAAAGGTGCTTGTTTTTTACAAACGGGGCCCTTAAGAAGGTCCATTACTCGTCTACGGCGTATGGTAAGTCCCCTGGCAATGGATCTATGCCAGGATGCGATTTTATCGTATTTAGATAGGCCGATCAACTGTGACGGACCTGTATCTGTTCAACGGTCGTCGTCATTCAATCAGGGCCACAAGTATATGAATATGTGTAGAGAAATTTTTCTGATCCAAGGGTATAGTTTGGTCAGAAACTGACGGTCTGAAACCTTCAATTTCGTCTGCAAGCGAACGACCCAATTCACTTAAGTTTGAGTTCATTTTCTAAAGATATTCGCGATTCTCACACACTTTACTAAGGGCCCTAGTTGTGTGTTTCTGGATACTATTCGGGCTCGATTCCCACGAAAGTTGTCAAGCCTAGTAAGGTGGTCATAACCTTATAGTCTCGCGGTTATCGGACTTTCGACGCGCTATCCAGGTCCGATACGGAGTTTCAATGTGCTCCCGAGAGCAACTTGGTTTTGAGATTGTTCCTAGGTTTTTAAGTAACGTTGAGTTAGGGATTCTAATGGTTTTGGGTCTTGCCATCCGTATAGATAGTGGTTCAAGCTAATCCACCGATTAAATCAGTTTAGTATTTAATTAAACTTCGCCTAAATTCTAAAGAATTTGGTCCTAATGATTTCTGCCTGAGGTGGTACTCGGGTCTTTGTACGTATTTTTCGAGACATTACATTTATGCTGATGTATCTAAGCCGTTGGAACTCAAATGATATCTTAAGATTTTACTTACTGTTGTATCTTAGACTTTAAGTATTGTTTGAGTTGTAATAACAATTTCCCTACTGAGGGATTTCATTTGCTTTCATTTACTTGTATTAAACTTCCTCGTTATTACTCTTGATATCCTTAGTTTATGCAATGTTGCCTTACTTCATGTTATGAAATTTGCTGCTATTTAGATGTATGTTAGTCTTCTCCATAACGTAATACTCGGGTTCCCAATGAGGAGCGCCTATCCTCGGGTTTTGAGAATCAGGGTGTTGCAGGCAAATAATTAATGGTAATAAATAAATCAATTGAAAGGATAATTCACAGTAATATGGAAACATGAAAAGGCAGGATAATTCACATTAATTAAATCAAAGTAAGCTTAAAGGATAAAAACCCTCACCTTATCAACCTTGATCGTTCCTTGACATTGTTAGGTGTGTGTCCTCACACTTCAAATCTAGTAACATTAATATGATTCATCTAGTTAAGTTATTGTATAGTCTAGGATGATAAGGTTAAGTTGTGTTTTAGGATAGGATTGGAGTGAATATCGAAATAGGTGCAAATATATTTTAATTCACCATTATTCACAATCCAGTAAATCTTTCATTAAGTCAATTCGAACTGTGTTAGGAAAAATTTGTGAATCAATACCTTTGATCTCTTAGTCGGGAATTAGGATGATCCTACCCAAATCCGTCGGACTTGAAGCCATGTATAATCTTTCATAAGGCAGCCCGCTCTCTTTCTCTCTCTCTCTCTCTCTCTCTCTCTCTCTCTCTCTCTCTCTCTTCTTCTTTCTCTTTCTCTTTCACTCTCTTTCCCTTTCTTTCTTACTTTATATTTCTCCTTTTCATGCCCATACGTCCAGCAGGGCTGGCCGTTGCTCTCTTTCTCTATCTCACTTGTTGTCTCTCTCTCTCTCTTTCCTTCTTTCTCTCTCCCTCTACGCCTCTTCTGTTAGAGGATGGGAGGAGTTTTTTATAGGCCAGGGGGGCCTCCAAATTCTTCTGCGTAGGCTTGTTTATGCCACAAGAACCAGAGTTTACGCACTCCCTTTACGCATCAGAACGTTCGCACTCTGCTTGTGCGTGCACTACAATAAAGTGCGGCATTCCCGAACGATTTTTTCAGCCGTTCAACGTGCACTGCCGGCAAAGGGGGCTGAATATATCAATAACCCTAATTGGCCCCCTCATTTGCTCTCTCTCTCTCTCTCCTCTCTGCCCCTGTTCCCCTCTCTCCCAATTCTCCTCTTTCCCTCTCTCTCTCTCTCCCGATCTCTGCTCCCGATTCTCCTCTTTCCCTCTCTTTCTCTCTCCCCGATCTCTGTTTCCCTCTCCTCTCTCTCTCACCTACTCCATCTCTCTCATTCGCCTCCCTCTCTCTCTGTCCAACGCATCTCCACCATCTCTTTTATCTCACGTATCTTTTTACTCGGATCTCCATTGGAGCAGCCGCCCAAAGGAGGCGTTTGAGGGTGAGATTCTTTTCAGATCTCTCTATCTCTTTCTCTCATTTTCCCTACTCTGCATTTGTATTTTAAGGTTTGATTCTTTTCAGACATCTATCTCTCTCTCATTTTCCTTTCTCTGCATTTTGTATTTCAAGATCCGATTCTTTTTAGATCTCTCTCTCTCTCTCTCTCTCTCTCTCTCAGATCATCCAAATGCACGATTTCATCAAACTACACAACCGTCCCAAGGTAAAAGAAAGATCTCTCCTTCCATCTATCCCTTTTCTGTAGTTATCATTTTCTTCATCATCAACATCATCATAATCACTTAGAAAGATCTACTAGACACGTTGAACTCAATCTGGTATTTTGGTTATTTTTATTCTCTCCTTGACATAGTTACCCCATTTGTGTGCAGGTGGAAATTAGCTCTCTTCTCTTTTTTGGTATCCGCGACTTTCTCCCTCGAAGGGTAAAATCCTCTTTGAAAGCCCTAAATTTTACTTTTTTGAATCCCTAGATCCATTATCTTGGATCTTCTTCTAAAGTTTGGAACCTTATAATCATCACTCTTCAATACTCTATGCTTGAATTCGTGTTTAATCTTATGGTAACTTGATGAAATTTGTGCTTCTTTTCGTTTGATTGTCGCATGCACTCCTTTCCAAGTGGAATTTTGACAGAAGTGCTATCTAGATGATCGATGAAATGCCAGATGATGATTTAGAGCCCCTAACTGCCCCCTCCAATGCAGTTAGGGGCTTTATTTTAAGAGAAACCATCCTGGTAGAAAAATAACGCTCTTGGGATGCTACCGTTTAAATTCGTGACATCTTTGCTATTCCAATCAGGCCCATGTTGCATAGATGGGCATGCAATCAATTTTATCTCTAACTTAACCAAAAAAAAAAAAAACTAAACATTTGCTTCAAACTTTGAACGTTTAAAAGCTCTCCAAAAAGTTGGACTCATATCAACCTCTTCAACTTCCAAGATTAGACACACATACCACCCTGAATCTCATTTTTCTACTTATTATTAAATACACACACTAAGGTGCAAAAGCTTAAAACCTATTTTCGTGAAAGATAAGCTGCCACTGGGGAACCATCACAAAATGGGTTCATCTCATTAACTAAAATAAGAACAAACCCATCTTATGACATCTACCAAACAGGCCCTCAACACAATGAGTTTTCAAAATCTGTGGATAAGTGGACTGTGCAAAGCTTTTAATACACTTCGGTTGTAAGAAATGGGACATGCATCCACTCGCCTGGCATTTACCTTTTTTGAAATATTAACTTAGATCTATATTCTGAACATCTTTTGCAAGAAACCTTCTAATAAGTTAGTAAGCTTAGTTCAAAAGGGTACAATTACAAACTTCTTCGTTCTGTCTCTCTCTCACACTATGAAATCAGCCCTACTGGTTATTTCCCCCATGACAAGGTTCCTGAGGTACGTATTCAATCCTTAGTGAGGATTTAGGAATTGATGATTTGCTCCATATTGCTTTTAAGTTTTTCAGAAAAAATTTCTCGCAATTTTTTTCCTCGATTTCTCATCTAAATTTTATTTCTCATAGTGTTTGTAGATTTCATCTAATTCACTTTGATTTGTAGCCTTGTTGTAGATTTTCCATGGATATTCGGAGGAGGAACAATACTGGAGGATCTGGAAGGAAAAGCGGAGGAGGCGGCGATGGTCACCGGAAATCCTTTCCGCTTCACTTCCTCCGTCACATTGTAGCTCATCATGAAATGCTCTCAATCGGTAAGTTCTGTAAATGATGATGATGGCATTTTCCAGCCTGGGATGTTGAAGGTGTACTTAGCCGCATATGTGGAGAAGTATGAGTTTTGTTTCGATGCTGTACTGGATGAGCATGTTTCCAATGATGAGGTAACAATCTTCTTTTCATAGAGATTGTCATTGGCTTTATACTACTGTATTACCTATTCTTTGTACGGATCCTTCCTCATTTTCTTGATTTCATTATCTTTTAATTGCCTCATCGTGTGTTGTGTTTCTGCATTTGCCTTGTTCAATGACTTCTAGTTCATTTGTGTTCGATTGTTTATTATTCACTCATTCTATTAACTTCAATTTGTTTTTAGCATTCCATGATGGATAACAACATTAAACCTCTCTTATTTTCTGACTTTGTTTTCTGCTACCCTAATTTGAACAGGTATACCGTGTCACAATAGAGCTGATTTCAGGATAGGCCCACCTCTAACCAGGCCATCTCTCTCACCTTCTTTTTTCCCCCCTTTTTTAGTTATTCTCTCGATTACAGTAGTAGACATTTTCCTTTTTTTTTTTTTCATCCCTTGATTGTAGGATAAGACGTGTGGATGCGATCTTGAATAAAGATCTAGACTTGGTAATTTTTTGGGGATTCTATGTGAAATTATTGCAAAACCTCTGGAGTTTTCCTCTCAGAAAACATTGTGAAGAGGAGATCAAGATGACTTGAATTTGATCTCTTCCTACATTGAGTGCTCTCAAAGCCACATTCTGATGATTCATAAGCAGATAAATGGAATGTAAGTTTTTAGAGCAAACATGTTTAGATACAAATTTTTTGAAAGGCAACGAAGAAGCTTTACCTTTATGTGTTAGTCCTTCATATGCTTTGTCTTTGGAGAAATGTGCTAGTTTGGAGACTCTTGACCTCTGACACAACAATTTCTCAGGTTATATTCCCACTTGGATTGGCAAAAGCTTTCCAACCTTATGAATTCATGAGTTTCTAATCCAATATGTTTTCTGGCAACATCCCATCACAATCACAAATTCACAATTGCTACCTCATTCTTTCATGATTTACAGTGGTATTTATTCCTTTTGTTTCTTTTCCTCTGTCATTTGTTTCATGATCTCTAATATGCTGCGTGGGGGATGTTCACTTGTGTGTATGTCTGCGTGTTTGTAGGGTTTTCTGTTGAGATATTTGGTGACTGTGCATAATCTCTTTTAAACCTTTTTACTTCTTAATTATGTATTTAGTTGTATTTGAAGAATTTAACATCGGTTTTCTAGATATTTATCATTCTTTATTTATCTATGTAGCTTAGATCATTAGCCCTTCCATTCACAGTATTGGAGTAAACGCTTCTAACTGCACCTCGGTCACTTCAAATGGGCCTTCTAGACAATCATCATTATTCTAGGTGCCCTTGTTTTTTGTCCCAGGGGCACCCAAAATCCCTGTGCTGTATAGGTCGTTCTTAATGAAAGTTTCTCTTTTTGAAAAAAAAAAAAACTATTGTTCGTTCACTTTGATTATTGATTGGTGGTTTCACTGAATTCATGCCTTGTTTCTGAGCATCTTTGAGCCTATAATAATTTTATAATGCTTCTTCCTTGAATTTGTTTCCTGATTAAAGTCATCTTTGTTCTAGGGTGGCATTCTTTTAGCACTTCTTTGGCTTCATTTTTCTGCTCTGCTCTCTCTCTCTCTCTCATAATTGTTGACTGTTATTAATCAGGCTAAAGACAATTGCAAAAAAAAAAAAAAAAACATTAAATAAGAGGCAAAGTAGACTTGACACATCTCTATCTGTCTGTTGAGGACAGGAAGTCTGGGAAGTGATCCCCAAATTGGAGTTCTTGTTTGGGCTTTGCTATTTTATTGACTGCTGCTAGTTTATATTTTCATTCTTATAGGAAATTTTTTCCTTTAAATGAATGCAACAAAGGGAAAGGGGGCTACAAAGAAGGAAACCAAGGAAGCTTTGAAGCTAGTTGAAGACTGGTTGATTGAAAGCTCATGTTTATTGTTGTTAATACATCTCCTTCTTTTTTTTCCGTATGCTTTGAGACAGGATTAAGTGGGCCTGGGTTGTATTATTAGAGTAGTTCTTTCACTTGCAACATTGTAAATAAAGTGGCGTAGAGAGATATTTCTACACTTTTTCTTTTGCTTTAACATACTAGGTTCTAGCAGTTCATCAGATGAAAACTAAGGATTTCTTACAATTATTCTATACAAAAAAAGATTTTGAATTAAGTTTTTGTGTGCTTTATACATTTATATTTGTACACATTATTGATTTACCTGCAATCATTTTTTTTCCCAGTGGTGAAAGTGGGCAGGAAAAATTGAAACAACAAGACTTACAATGGCTACGGATTGTCAGTAACCATAGGTTCTATGGCTACGGATTTTATCCGTAGCTACTGACAATTTAGGGGCGGCCTGCAAAACCGCCAGTAAAAGGTGCTGGCTGTCGGCAGCACTTTACCGACCGAGCCTTTGCCGGTAGTTGCCAGACCGCCATGAACCCTTTAACGGCGGTTATTGGGACCTTTGCCGGCGGTTGTGATCACCGGGAAAGGCCCATTTTGTTGTAGTGGTGGGCCCTGAATTATGGAGTAATTGAAACGTTTGATCTTATCTGGTTGTTGGGGTAGGTTTTCTTGGGAATGGGTTATCCAATGGACGTCTTTGATCTGTTTTCTTAGACGTCTGTCCCTGATTTTATTTGATCGACGTTTGATCGAGCAGCCAGTCACCGTTTTAATGGTATTTTGATTCCCAACCTCTCTTGGTTTGAATCTGGCCTTCCGAATGGTCTGGGATCACTGTCCGACGTCCCTGGCCCACAAGATCAGTGGTCTGATCATCCTGGTGGTGGTTCTTGCGAACATAAATCTCGACACTCTTGCAGAGGAAGCTTTTGGCGACGCGATTTTCGTGTGGAAGGACGGTGGGGCACTAAATTCCCCTTTTCATTGCATCTTATTCGGATGGTATGGATAGTCAGAACCCTGTTTCCATTCGTTTGAATGGCTTGGATCAGCCAAATTATTGGCGTGAATAGAATGGAAGGCCCTTGATTTTTGGTTGCTGGTTCTTGTGGCCACGATCGTGCAGAGCATTTGTTCACGTTATGGTTCGGGATGATGGACAAAGAATGGTGATGAACGGCTTGGATTCGTTCACCATTTTATGATGATGGGTCCCACAATGTGTCCCTTTTGCAGTCGGATTCAAATCTCAAAAGCGAAAACTGGAAGAACATAAGAGAGGTTCGGGAGCAGTCCGGTTGTGGCTGGACTCGTGCGCGTGTGGGATCTTTCTTACGTGCAAAATGGCCTAGGATGTGGTCGT
The DNA here is from genome assembly GCA_021015155.1 of Magnolia officinalis. Lineage (NCBI taxonomy): Eukaryota > Viridiplantae > Streptophyta > Magnoliopsida > Magnoliales > Magnoliaceae > Magnolia > Magnolia officinalis. The sequence continues at coordinate 30,879,790 of JAJHSJ010000009.1, forward strand.
ATCTATCCTCTGGACGTGATGGACGGTCTTGATCATCAAGGATGATCACAAATCCCTTAAACGGACTTCGTCTGTTCGATCATTGCGGGTGGGAGAAAACTCTCTCCATTTTGAATTTCGTCGGGTCAACTACGTTTGACCCGACTTTGCGTTCGGTGCACTGCCGGAGTGCGTGTACTGCGTGCACACACCATTCAAGGTGGGGTCCACAGTGATGTTTCTGAGGGATCTACTCCGTCCATCCATTTTTCCATCTAATTTAAGGGGTTGAGCCCAAAGTTGAAACATATCCTAAGATCAAGTGAATCATACCACATGAAACATGGTTACTATGGTTTCACAGTTGAAACCTTTCTAGGTCCTACAGTGATGTTTATTTGTCATCAACCTGATCATAAGATCATAAAAATATAGATGAAGGGAAATATCCTACTATGACTACCCATGACCTCTGAAGGACGCAAAAATTAATGGCTAAGGGGCTGATCTATCAATTGGGTTACTTTTACAATGATTTAAAGGCTGAAATTTGACATGCATGGTTAATTTATGATACATAGGCAAGGTATAAAATTTTGCATCAAACGAATCATGGGAACCATGTGATCTAGAATTCAGGGTTCTAGGTTAATGGCATTTTCATAATTATTGCTGATCTACGAGTTACGTGAAATCTAATGGTTCTACGTGGTTGTATGCACCTTTCTAAATGATTCTTACAAATGGACTTTCATCTAGTTCATTATGTATGGGGAGTTATTCGCCAATTCATTCAAGGGAAGGTACTTACGTCAAATCACATGATGGATGATCTTATCTTAAAATCAATGGTTAGATGGCTTGATCTATTGAACAGAGATCATTTTCAATGGTTAGATTCATGTCAGGGAATGGATGTAAGGTTAGGATAGCTAAATTGGTGTCGCACACGAGTAAATATTAAGTTACTTTTCATGGTAACGCTCGTGAACTTTCAATACTCGGTATTTGAAAAGTTTGGGGCTTTACAACCTAGTTCAACCAAGTTAGGTGGATTCTAGTTTGATTCAATCCCAACAATCTCACTGGTGTGAAAACAAAGAAGGAAGAAAAGAAAGAGAAGGAAGAAGGAAGAGAAGCTGAGGGAAGAAGGAGATAGGAAAGAAGCAGGGAGTCAAGTTTTATCGAGTTGACTCAGCTACTTGTCGAGTTCGTTGTCGGGTCTGGATCGAGTTTAGTCTGACTTAGGTTGTTGGTTGAGCTGAGAAAAAAATAAGACAAAAAAAAAAAAGGAAAAGAAGAAGAAGAATGAGATAGAGAGAAACTGGGATAGTCGCCTGTTGAGTCAAACTTGAGTCGACTCGCTGACTTGAGCTGAGTCACTGGCTCATTGGAACTCAGTCAAGTTGAGTCCAGATTCGGGTTATTTTAGCAAACTGAGGTAAGTAGAAGAGAAGAAAGAGGCTTGCTGGATTGTTGCTGAGTCAACTTGGCAAGTTCCACCAAGTTCAACACAACTGGGGCCATTGGGGCCGAGTCAAGCTCAACTAGGTGAGTAAGCTTCATTGCTATTACATATCAAATCGTGTCTAATTAATGTTTTGTTTCTTAAATCTCTATTTATTCATAAGAATTTAAATATCACATGTGTAGATTTTCTTTTCTTGAATTGATTCAAGTCTAAATTGGGTTGGTGTGGATACTGAGTTGAAGTAATGCTTATTAGAGTGATTTGAGTTAATTTCGTCTTGAATTGATTGAGGTGAGGACTCCCCATTTAAGCTTTTTGCTTAAATTCGTTAATCATGATATAGATGATGTTTTAATCTCTTATATTTAGAATCTCTTGAGTTACTTGATTAATATACTTGTCTCACAACACTTATATGCTAATCTGTTGCACAATTGACTCTTGAATCGAATAATTGACATGCCTCTTTAATTCTTGTAAGAATGAATGATTTGATTGCTACATATTATCTCAAGTTGAAAATTGACTAATTATTCAGATGTTGTCACTTGTGATTGCTTGATGATATTTTTAAAGGTCCTCGAACTAACGGACATTTATGTCTGATGGATTAAATGGAATTTGTTGTTGACTTACCATCTTGCGGATCATTTGTGCTTATGTGGTTTTTGGGGATAACCCATTTTTATTGCATCTTTTGATGGACTATTTGCCTTATGTGACTTTAATTGAATATTTACCATACGTGTCTTTAATTGAATATTTTCCGTATCTAGCTTCGATGGTATATTTGCCATATGTGGCTTTGATGAAATATTTACCTTTTTGCGGCTTTGATGGTTTAATTTGTATAAATTTGTTGATTTTCGGGTCATTATGCAGAGTTTTATATGATTTTTGGATGAAGTTGAAGTTCATTTGTTGCTTTTCTAGTTATCTTGTGGAGTCCCATATGATTTCCGAATGACGCCGAAGTTCACATGTTGATTTTCTATTCACCTTATGGAGTTCACTTGTATTGTGATTTCCTGTTTAAGTTGAAGTTCACTTGTTAATTTTTTAGTCACCTTGTAGAGTTCTATATGATTTTCCAGTGAAAATGAAGTTCATTTATTAATTTTCTAGTCACTTTGGGGAGTTCTATACGATTTTCGAGTGAAATTGAAATTCACCTGTTAATTTTCTACTCATCTTGCGGAATTCAAATACAACATGATTTTCAGGTGAAGTAGAAGGTGCATGTTGATTATCTGATTATCTCGAAATGTTCAATCGTATTATGGTTTATACTACATTTTCTTAACAATAAAATTATGCTGGATTGGCTATATTCTTTGTGTATATGATCATGAGTTAGAATTTCATTGTTGATTATATCTCTTTCTATTCTTGTGAACTATACTTAATTATGAATGTTGGGTGTGTAATCTTAGAGGACACTGCAATAGCCATTGACACTATCAAAATATATAATTTGATGTGGGCGTAGAGCGAGCTGACACCGTTCACTTGGTGGTTGGAAATGATTCGGTATTTGGGGAGCTAGACAAAGTTCCAATGGAGCATATTGAGCTTCATCATTAGTTGATAGATTTCCATTTCATATTAGTATACTTATGATATTTGGGTTGTATAAGTCCTGTATAGGCACTACATTTGGATTTTTGTTATCAATAGAAAACTTTTAATCAATGCATGGTTTACTTCGCTGATGATTGCTGCTAACTCTGATTGATGACAAGATTGTTTAAATTTTGACTTGAATTTTAAAGGTCAACGCTCAGGTTTTCGGGAAACGAGTAGTATACTCGGGTTACGAAAACCAACATGTTACAATAATCAAAGGTTTACTTTCAGTTACTTGTTTATGTTAGCAGGCAGAGGTATTAGTTGGATGTCGAAGCTTCAGACTGTGGTAGCATTTTTCACAATTGAAGTTGAATACATGGCAGTAACAGAAGCATTCATAGAAGCTGTTTGGTTGAAAGGGATGGTGAATGAATTGGGACTTCAGCAGGAAGTTGTGCCTGTGCATTGTGACAACGAAAGCTTAATTAATGTGGCGAAGAACTTGATGTACCACTCATTGACTAAACACATTGATATTCATTATCACTTTATCTAGCAATTGCTAGAGGAAGGAGGTGTCACTCTTGAAAATATTCACACCAGCGAGAATTCGACGGATATGCTTATGAAGGTTGTTCCTGCAGAGAAGTTCAAGTTTTGCTCGACTTCTCTGGGCTTGACAGAGAAGAAATGAGATGGAGTGTGCATGAGAAGCGATGATGATGGTATTACTATTAAAGATGATTAGAGATGGTGGTAACAACATGAAGCAGTTGAGATGGAGGATTAAAGCCACGGTGGAGATTATTGCTTGAGTGCCTTTAATCTTAGTGCTAGAGATGACTTTTTGATTCGATTGACAGATGTGTCAATTCGATTAAAATAATCCCAAGAATTCCAAATTGCACGCTGTGATGTTTTGGATCTTTTCAATTAGATCGGCAGAGGTGTCGATGACTGTCGATTTGATCAACAGTCCGATTGACAGAGCGCGCAAGTTTTACGAAGTGTGACTTTTGTTTCCTAATCTTGTATGGGAGTGTATAAGTGATCTCCTAATCACGATTAAGGTAAAGGGTAAAATGAGAAAGCATAGAGAGAAAAGGGTTTTGAAGGGGATAGTTAGGGTTTCTATATGTAAGTTGTTCCATCTCTTGTATTCTTCTAATTATAGTGGATTGATTATTGCTTTGTGCCATGGTTTTTTTCCCATTAGGGTTTTCGATGTAAAATTCATGTGCTCTCTGTGTGTGCTTGGATTTTTCTTTCTCTATTGCTTGTTTGATCCATATCTATGGTTACTTCCATGCTCAATAAGGGGTATCTGCGCCCAAAAAAGTGGATGTAACATCTTATCACTTGTATCCTTATCCTTTATTCTTCATAACAGTGGGTGGTTCATATCCCAATGTATAAATATTACCCCCATTGTACCTCTCTTAAACATTCAAGGTTAGTGTACCTATGCAAGTGAGAAATTGATTTGCTGATAAAGGTAGAGATTCCTTAAGACTTCAAGGTAAATGTTGATGATTTACATGCCTAGCTGTTAATAGTGCTCATGGCATGAAAGCTATACTCACCCTTGCATTTGCATCGTATTTATTACATTGCATCATTTTTATTTATTTTATTTTCTACTCTATTATTATTATTATTATTTCCATAAAATCAAGGGTTATTCTACGTAATGCAATTAAAGTCTTGATTTATGTCATAGCCTGGAATGTAATAAGATCTTAAACAAATAAAAGACATAATACAAGCCTTTCAACTATATGCCCTCTTCTATTTCTTGTGTAGCTGTGATAATGTCTTTGAATGTCTTACGAAAATTTATGTAGTATCAATACTAGTCAAGATTAATGTCAAAAAAAAGGTGAATCTACTTGCGGTCAAACCCAAAATCTCTAGTTTTGCTACTTTCTATAGTACCAAGGTTTTTATTTATCTCCCTTTATAAACATTCTTTGACAGTGTCAATACACAGAGTGCATTGCATTACAAGCCCTTTTGGCCCCACACAACGCAAAAGAGGCGATTCCCAATGGAAACATTATTCTCTTCATCTTTAAGGCAATACCAGTGGTGAAATAGCTCTGTGAGCATCAACACGTTATTCTGAATTTGTTGCCTATGTATTGAGATAGTTATTGCTTGGTTTTACTTGTTATAAGAAAATTCCTCCCTGAATCATCCTCCTTATGGATTTCTGGTTGCGTCAATTGCATTCCAATTATTATTTTTTTGCCACAGGGTGGTTTTGTTGTGGCTAGCCAGCCAACCAACAACGTAGTGAAAGAGGCCCCCCTAAATGCTCGACCAATGTCTCCCGCGCAATTTAACATGGTGCCTGCTGTCAAGACCGATCTTGGCTATTAAGTAAAACCATGAGTGGTGAACGCGATAGCAAAGAAGACTGCCGTACTTAGAATAGCTGTGATTACCAAGGTTATCTACAATAACGTACCACCCCAATTAGTGGTTGTTGGTGCACTATTTATCATGCACTGAAGAAAGGTACTTTATTTCGTAAAGTCTAAAATTTGGTTTAAGTATTAGATCATTACATGTCCGATGGCATGATCACCAGGTTCACGCTAACAACAACGTAGGCACCCCACTCGAACTCCTTAAGGAAAAGAAGGCAAAAGGCCAGGAGCGTCCATGCACCCAAAACCAATTGGAGCGCGGACCAGAGAAGTCCAAGAGGTGATTAAGCGATCGTCACGTTGTCATGTTCGCAATGACCATCTACAAGGGACATGAATTTCATGGCCACATAGTAATGTTTATTACATCTCCCCAGGACACATGTTGCCATCAACGACCATGCACAATCGAGTCGTGTTGGAAGACCCACGCATAGCTGGGTCCAGAGGTCTATAAATATGCCTTGCCCCCTCATTTGCAAGGATCCATTCTCTCCCAGCATCGAAGCTTTACTTCTCCAGAGAAGATTGGTGCAACGGCTATAGCTGCACATCCATATGAGTTGCGCTCCATATACAGGCCATTAGTCCAGGATATGCCTTACGTAGGTAGCTATTTAGCCCCTTTGTAGATGGCATCGCCATGCACGCCTCACCATGTTGGTTGTACACCCATCGGTTTGCAACATGTTTGTACCCCATGTTGGGATGCCTTGCACAAACCTTAGGATCTAACCTCCCGAAACAAACCAGAATTATGGATAACAAAGCAATGAAATAAATCAAAGCATCAATCACACACCACACAAGAGATTTTTACGTAGAAAACCCTCAAAGAGGTAAAAACCACGGGACCTCGTCCAGATCAACAATCCACTATGAAGTAGAACGTTACAATCTTCTTCACTCACGCAGGAGTGGATAAACAATAAGAGAAATAGAGAAAACGGAGAGATCTAACCGATTACGAGGATATAGAAGCGCTGAGATGTAGATTGCAAAGTAGAGAACCTCCACGAGCAGAACCTCCCTTCTATAAGCTTCCTCTCTCTCTTTCTCCCTCTCTCTCACCTTTGATAGCCCTAAACCCTTTAGCAAATACCTTGTAAAGCTTTAGGAAACCCTCTTGCTATTTTGTGATCCCTAGAAAAACCCTAGGCAACCCCTTTTATAGTTTTGGGAAACTCATTTCCGCATCCCAGTTGCGAAAGGACTCAAATCCGCAGTTTCACGCAAAATCGCGAAACAAACTGCGTAACCTTCGACTAGTCGAGACATCCCTTCGACCAGTCGTAGGCCCCCTTCGACCAGTCGAAGCTACAGTTAAAAATAACAAAATTACTCGCTGGACTTTGAGTCGAAGTTTTGACTCAAACCTTCGACCGGTCGACCACCAGCCTTCGACCAGTCGAGAAGGGCTCTCGACCAGTCGAAGATGGGTCAAAATAACCCATCAAATCTCTCCCTTTTTGACCCAGGAGGGATCCACCTTCTTCAAGCCAGCCAGGTTTCTACAAACCTCAAACTTGCCCTTGAGCAAAGCCTTGGTCATCATGTCTGACCCATTATCGTCCGTGTGGACTTTCTCAAGCTGTAACACCTTCTGTTCCAAAGTATCCCTGATCCAGTGATACCGAATCTCTATGTGCTTTGACTTGGAATGCTGACTTAGATTCTTGCTCAAGTGTATAGCACTCTGACTATCGCAATAGACCACGTACTCCTCCTGCTTTAGGCTAAGTTCCTGTAGGAACCTTTTCATCCAAAGCATCTCTTTACATGCTTCTGTGACTGCAATGTATTTGGCCTCTGTTGTCGACAATGCTACGACCTTCTGTAGCTTGTTCTGCCAAGAAACCGCTCCCCCTACAAACGTGAACATGAACCCCGATGTAGACTTCCTGGAGTCTATGTCACCTGCCATATCTGCATCTGTGTAGCCCTCTAACACAGGTTTTTCGTCACCATAGCATAGGCTTAACCTGGATGAGCCTCTTAGATACCGTAGTATCCATTTCACCGCTGCCCAATGCTCTTTGCCAGGATTGGCAAGGTACCGGCTGACAACACCAACCGCATATGCTATGTTTGGGCGTGTACACACCATAGCATACATCAAACTTCCTACTGCTGACGCGTAGGGTATTTTCTGCATCTCTTCCACCTCTTCCTTCGTCTTGGGACACTGCCTGTCGCTCAATCTGAAGTGACCATCCAGTGGAGTACTGACCGGCTTCGCAGCATTCATATTGAACCGCTCTAGGACTTTCTCAATATACCGCTCTTGTGACAGCCAAAGCTTCCTGCTGCTTCTGTCACGGGTTATCTCCATTCCTAGGATCTGTCTAGCCGGGCCCAAGTCTTTCATCGCAAAAGACTTGCCCAACTCCTGTTTCAGCCTGTCAATCTTCTTGATGTCTTTTCCCATGATGAGCATGTCATCAACATATAGCAGAAGAACTAAGAAATCACCGTCTGAGAACTTACGCGTGAACACACAGTGGTCCGACTCCGTTCTGTCATACCCATGCTGTAACATGAACGAATCGAACTTCTTGTACCATTGCCGTGGAGCTTGTTTCAGCCCATACAAGCTCTTCCTCAGCCTACACACCATATGCTCCTTGCCCTTGACTTCGAACCCCTCTGGTTGGTGCATGTAGATCTCTTCTTCCAAGTCACCATGGAGAAAGACAGTTTTAACATCTAACTGCTCTATCTCCAGATCCATGCTAGCCGCCAACCCAAGTAACACCCGTATGGATGTCATCTTCACCACTGGTGAGAATATCTCCTCGAAGTCTATGCCTTTCCTTTGACCAAACCCTTTCACCACAAGTCTGGCCTTAAACCTCGTCTGTGAATTCTTCTGCTCAACCTTCTTTCTGAACACCCACTTGTTGCTCAAAGCTTTCTTGCCCTTAGGCAATTTCACCATGTCATAGGTGTGGTTCTTATGCAAGGATTCCATCTCCTCTTGCATAGCTTTCAACCACTCCTCCTTATGCTCTTCGGCTAGGGCCTCAGAATAATCTTCTGGCTCTCCCCCATCGGTTAGCATAATGTACTCATGCGGCAAGTACCTCTTGGACGGTTGTCTGTCCCTAGATGACCTCCTCACCTGTGGCTCAACAGGTGGATTAAGTGGGGGCTGCTCCCCTGGTCCATCTTCTGAAGGAACTCCCTCGTCCTCTGCACATTGTTGTACTCCCCCGTCATCAGGCACCACGGGAGGAGTAATCGGATCCATGTCCTCTAGCTCACCTGAACTAGGCTAGTTCTTCTCTGGCTTACCAATGTCTTCGATACACTGATCTTCAAAGAAAACCACATCTCTGCTCCTGACGAGCTTCTTCTCGGTCGGATCCCATAACCTGTAACCGAATTTTTCATCACCGTACCCTAAGAACACACACTGCTTGATCTTCATATCGAGCTTGGACCTCTCGTCCTTTGGTACGTGAACGGATGCCCTGCATCCAAATACCCTAAGATGACTGTACGATGGATCCTGTCCAGTCCACACCTTCTCAGGTACTTCTCCATTCAACGGGGCTGATGGAGACCTGTTTATCAAATACACTGCCGTGCGCATTGCTTCTCCCCAGAACGTCTTGGGCAACTTCGCATGGGATAACATGCATCTGATTCTCTCAACAATGGTGCGATTCATTCGCTCAGCTACACCATTATGCTGGGGGGTCTTGGGAACCGTCTGTTCATGCCGTATACCCTGGGACTTGCAGTACTTGTGAAAGTCGCTAATGTATTCACCACCATTGTCAGTGCGGATGCACTTTAATGGTCTACCTGTCTCTCTCTCGACCATAGCATGAAACAATTTAAACACACCAAAGACCTCGTCCTTGGATTTCAAAGCATAAACCCAAACCCTCCTAGATGCATCATCTATAAAAGTGATAAAATACAATGCCCCACCCAAGGTTTTTGTCCTCATAGGACCACAAACATCAGAATAAACCAACTCTAATGCATGCACTTTATTAACATGAGAAGCAGTTTTAATAAATGAAACTCTATGCTGTTTCCCTGATAAACAATCAAGATGGTTTTGAGAGGCATACCTGTCACGTCTGGAAGGAGCTGCTTCCTCGCTAGTAGCTGAAGCCCTTTTTCACTCATGTGGCCTAGACGCCTGTGCCACATGTCAATAGCTGAATCTTCCGCTGCGTTCAATCCACCCTTGCACATACTGACACTTGCCTTGTACAGGGTGCAACACTTCTTTCCTCTAGCCACGATCAATGAACCCTTGATGAGCTTCCATCGCCCACCAGCAAACCGGCTTTCATAGCCATCATCATCCAACCTTCCCGTCGACATCAAGTTGAGGCGAAGGTCTGGGATATGCCTCACATCCCTGAGAACCAATGTGCAACCCACATCAGTTTTCACACAAATATCACCAACTCCCACGATCTTTGATATGCCAAAATTTTCCATCTTCACAGTCCCATAGTCACCTGACTTGTAGCTTGTGAAGGAGTCCCTATGTGGAGTCGCATGAAAAGAAGCTCCCGAGTCTATCACCCAGTCGGTGCCCTGACTCGTAGCCGTGAGACATACATCGTGATCTGTAGAAAGAATAACTACCATGTCGCCATCTGAAGCGACCGCAGTGGAATCTGATTCATCTTCCTTCCCTTTTCCTTTCTTGTCGTTTTTCTTACCACGACATTCATGCTTGTAGTGGCCCTTCTTGCCACAGTTCCAGCATTCAACCTCTTTTCTGTTACTCGACTTGCCTCTTGATTTATCTCGGGCCTTCCCACCCTTCCTGTTCTTTCCTCTCCCCCGTTCCTGCGTCACAAGAGCCTCTTGTTGAGTAGACCCCTGAGACTTCCTCCTTGTCTCCTCATTGAAGAGACAACTGGTTACCTGTTCCATAGATATCTTTCCGTTTGGCGCGGAGTTACTTAGAGACACCACCAATGTCTCCCAACTGTCAGGCAATGAACTAAGCAATAGTAAAGCCTGCAATTCATCATCCAGGACCATCTTCATAGAGGTGAGTTGGTTCACTATATTACTGACCTCATTCATATGCTCGGCCACAGAACCACCATCCATGAACTTGAGATTCACAAGTCGCCTTATCAGAAATATCTTATTACCGGCTATCTTCCTCTCATACAGCCCTAGTAATTTTAGCCATAGGCTTTCGGCTGAGGTTTCCGTAGACACATGGTGGAACACAAAATCATCTAACTATTGTCTAATAAACCCCACCGCCTTTTGGTCCATCTTCTTCCAATCATCATCAGTCATATCCTTGGATTTTGCTGATATGCCTGAGATTGGAGAATATAGGTTCTTGCAATAAAGCAAGTCTTCCATCTTAGCCTTCCATATGGTCCAGTTAGAACCATTGAGGCTGATCATCCTTGAGCCACCTTCCATAATTCAAAACCGATCCTACCCGTTCAATGAACTTAGCTCTGATACTACTTTGTTGGGATGCCTTGCACAAACTTTAGGATCTAGCCTCCCGAAACAAACCAGAATTATGGATAATAAAGCAATGAAATAAATCAAAGCATCAATCACACACCACACAAGAGATTTTTACGTGGAAAACCCTCAAAGAGGTAAAAACCACGGGATCTCGTCCAGATCAACAATCCACTATGAAGTAGAACGTTACAATCTTCTTCACTCACGCAGGAGTGGATAAACAATAAGAGAAATAGAGAAAACGGAGAGATCTAACCGATTACAAGGACATAGAAGCGCTGAGATGTAGATTGCAAAGTAGAGAACCTCCACGAGCAGAACCTCCCTTCTATAAGCTTCCTCTCTCTCTTTCTCCCTCTCTCTCACCTTTGATAGCCCTAAACCCTTTAGCAAATACCTTGTAAAGCTTTAGGAAACCCTCTTGCTATTTTGTGACCCCTAGAAAAACCCTAGGCAACCCCTTTTATAGTTTTGGAAAACTCCTTTCCGCATCCCAGTTGCGAAAGGACTCAAATCCGCAGTTTCGCGCAAAATCGCGGAACAAACTGCGTAACCTTCGACTAGTCGAGACATCCCTTCGACCAGTCGTAGGCCCCCTTCGACCAGTCGAAGGTTCCTTCGACCAGTCCAAGCTACAGTAAAAAATAGCAAAATTACTCGCTGGACTTTGAGTCGAAGTTTTCGACTCAAACCTTCGACCGGTCGACCACCAGCCTTCGACCAGTCGAGAAGGGCTCTCGACCAGTCGAAGATGGGTCAAAATAACCCATCACCCCAACCACTGGCTTGGTTCTTACTCTTTATGAGGGTGGCACGTCCCCATGGGCTGCATCACACATCTAACACGCCAATGGTGCAATGCCACAGGACCTTGGCCACTAGCCTAGTCCTTGCCCTTCATACTAGTTGCGCCATCCTAGGGTCCGCGCCACACGGGTTGTGCATCAAGATGTTCGTGCACCCTGGATAGGGAATATTGCTAACGACACATTCCTAATGAGGTAGGTTGTTAGCCATTCTCACTTGATTTAGGTCCAGTGCACTTGGAAGGAACTATCCCTCAATACGCACTCCATAACAGTCATGCTTTATTCCCCTTTCCTAAGGCATTTGGAACATATTTGAAATAAAAAAAGTTTACACTTTCACTTTACTATTCATGATATGCATGTTATGTCTTGAAATCAATGGTATTTCTCTTGGAATGTAATTAAGGGCTCGTGCCATATCACGGCCTGGGATGTAATCAGAACTTAAATATCAATGGAATTCTTTGATCATTTGTATTCTTTATGTACTTTGGCAATGTCTATAAATTATCCATGAATGCCTTATGCCCAAATAATCAAATACAACAACCAACAAAATGATAAAACTAAAGAGGCGACTCCATAGGAATCGATCTCTAGGTTTACTCCAAGTTATGTCAGGGCTACGAGATGCTCTTTATTGGGGTGTAACAGAGAAATAGTTAAAGCATTAAAGAAATTAAACATAAGGACAAAGATGGAAAGAAACAAAGGAAAGACGGAGAAGAACTTGCCAACGCGACAACAAACAACACCCACATGGCCATGCATAAGTCCCACACAGCCACGCTGATACCAAGCGCGGTAAGAAAACCCACTGGCGCGGCAAAGGAAGACACTCGCACATCTGTGCATACGCTTCTCATGGCAACGCCAAAGCCCATCACGGGCCCTACCAAGACACACAGAGGCCTGGCGCGGTGCAAAGATGGACGCACCATTGTCAAAACTAATATGCAGGACACTATGCTAACTGTCAGCTAAGGCATGCAAACCCTGCCATGCAGCACTACTTCATTCGCTGATAACACCACCTCTTGACTATAAATACCTCACTTCGTTACTTAAAAAGGGGACACTCTCAGATTCTTGGATTCGGCCTTTAACTACTGGGAGATAGAGAGAAAACTGAAGACCTCGCCAGATTTCCTTTTCCGTCGACTGGAACCCCCTTTCCATCAATGAAATCCCTTCTCCGTCGATTGAGATCCCTTCTCCATTGCTAAAATTCTTTTTTTTTTTAGATGCCAAAATCCATTTTCCTGTCATTGAAATCCTCGGTTGAACCGTCCACAGGTTAGATATGCCTCCAGCAAAACCAAACCTCCATGTACCCGTTCCTAATCACCCCTACATTTGCGCACCTGCACCCCCACATGCGTGCTCCGCACGACATCCCATGGATTTGTGAACCCCCACTTTTGCAGGGATCCCCAGGGCTCAAGTTGAGTCCCGAAACTCCCCATGACTATCTTGGATAATCGCGGAGTTCCAAGCAACTCAAAGTGATTATCAATGGCTCAACTTATGTACGACACGCGTCTCCAGACACCCCAAAAGTCAAGATCTCGACTCTCGAGGCAAACTCGTTGGAAGCGTAAAACCAGGCAATTGTAACTCTAACGCAGCAAGCATGCCAGCAATGTGAATCTATCCATGCATCTCAGGCCGTCTGAAGGAATGACAATTAAAATACAATATCAGCACACTCAACATGCTTAGCTCAAATACAAACTTGGATGATCAAATAACATCATGTCTATAGGGGAATATCCTATACAAATAATCAAACAGCATACAAAATTACCAAATAAAGACAAATAACAAGCTCCTAAAAAGCATTTTACGCTTGCGATAATCCTGCTAATGCTAAGAACTCTCACCGATGCAAATCATGTAGTGCCCACCCATCTAAAACGGTTATTATGGACATGACTCGATAACACCCACAATCACGGTAAGTCTTCATGTGATCACCCATCCTAGAGGTGGCTGTGGAACTAGTGTCACACTGCTTGATAAGAGGCTAGTCAATCATCTTGCCCAAGACTGAAAGAAATGGGACATAGACACTTGACTTGCCGAAACGATGTGGACTAGATTATTAACTAGACGCTATTCATACAGTCCCCAAAATGACACAGGTGTCCTCTATGTCAAAGGATATAGTCCCCTTGCAAATATGGTTTATTGCATTTTAATTAAGGGTTATATACATAATGTAATTACGGGCTCGTGCCAGACCATAGCTTGGATTGTACAGTATCCGGAATCTCTGGAATAAACTGTCTTCCTTACACCATGTCTTCATGTGTTTGTTCGCGTTATTTATGAATACCTATGAATTTTTCCTTTCTCTAAATAAACAAAATACATGCAGAAAATCATGCGATTTTTCGTGTTCTACCAAACTGACGACTATGTTGGGGATTGAACTCGAATCTCTAGTTATTGGTAATGCAATGAGAGTGTTCTAAGGCATACATGAATGATGTGAACTTACATATATAGACTGATCGTGGAGGAGATCGTACGACGCCTATAAGAGCACTAAACTGACGACTCTCATCGGGAACATTCTTCCCTTCATCTTTAAGGTAAAAGAATTTCTTTTTAAATGTCTATATATAACTCCCACAATTTGGTAAGATCATGCTCTATGCTATTTAATCGCCATTTATTTTATTAACATGTGATGACTATGGTTCGGCAGAAATAATAGCTTTTAGAGAGAGACAATGGCATCTTGTGCAACTGTTGCATTCAGTTTCTTACTAGGTGAAGGTTTTAGTATCTCTCCTGTTACCAAGATTGTCATAGGAACGCCAGTGTAGGAGTGTCAACTAGTTTGGGGATGGAAAGAGAAACAATAAATGAAGAAAGCATAAGCAGTAAATGTATAGACCAAGAGGATTGCACACAACGTGAATCACAGGTAATAACAGCCAGTGCACTATGGGGGAAGCAGCATGTTCGAGCAAAATATCACCAAGGAGAAACAAGGCTTCACCCTAGTTGCCAACGAGTTCCTAATGCTCTCGAGAACACTGTATTCTTCCCATGGCACGAATACAACGACAGCCCGGGGGATGCTCAAGCCATCAGTTCAGTCTTTAGTTGCTAGAACTAAGCAGCCAGTTCATTAAGTAACAATAAATACATTTGAAGTGGACGAAGATGATATAAATGCAATGGAATTGGAGGGAGATGACACGACATCCATTCAGGAGAAGATAAGAAAGATGTCGTAGGTGTAAGCCAATCTGTTAAGGAAGTTCAAAGAAATACAAGAGATGATGATGACAATACTAGCCCAGAATGCTAGTTGGGTTGCCACGCTATCAATTCGCTAATCCGACGATGGTCGCAGGAGGCCCTGGAGGGCATTATGTAAGAAGAACTATGAAGCCAACTGAGATCGCCACGGAGTCAGCCAAAGCCGACGCCTTATGAGCGTGCACCCGCTCGACCACAACAGATTACATGAGAAGAGATGCACAAGGCAATATCCGATGTACAGTAGATGGAAAGATAGAAGCTGATAAAGAGCAAGAGCGAGCTATGCTGACACATGTGCAATGCACATGGTGTCATTGATAACACCGGTGAAGGATTCTGATCATCTCCAGGCAATACATGAGGATGCCTGCGCATTAATGCTATTGTCCAGAAGGTAGCTAACTGTTTCGACTAGAAACGAAAAGTATTTGATTTGAGAAATTATCTCATTCAATATTGACAAAAAGAAAGAACTAAGAGAACAATCATCAAATTTATTCATTTTGAGTTCTTTACATCCTTTTGATCATCTGATTCTGAGATAGAATTTCTAGAAAATACAAAAGTGCAAGTATTGAATAGGTTCAAATATAAATTTTGGCAGCATTCTGGCTCATATCAGTCATATCTCTAGGGGAGATGAGTTGTGCGGGCTTTCCGTGCACTTTGTCCCTCATTGACATAATAAAGGAGTGCCTGAATCACTTTGAAACATCTGAAATTGTCTGAGGACCTGAGAAAATGCAACATAGTGTTGCCTCAAAGAGTACCCCCGCAATTCCTTCATGAGTTACTTGAGCCCGTGTAACTCACAAGGAGTGGCGCGGCCCGTCCTTCTATACTCTGCACTCCCTCTCCTTCTCTCCAACTCCAATACCTATCAGAGGCACTAGTCTTCCGAACATCCGATCCCGCTAATGAGGGGGGTAGGAGGTATTTATAGGCTTTCGCATTGTAAGCCCTCGAATCCCGCGTCGTGGACCCCACTTCGAATCACTGACTCAACACATCCTGCGAAGGGTAACGTGGTTCGACGCAACTATGGCAAGTTATGCGGACCTGCGCAACTTAGAGACCCACGCAACTTGGTCCCTGCGCAACTTGGTCTGTTTCCTGTTCTTTTTTTTTTTTTTTAATGTTCTTCTTTTCTTTTCTCCAATCAAGTTTTATGCTCCAACACAAACAAAGCCTCGTGTGGTGAAATAAGACTTGGAGGGGAGGAGTCCCACCCTAAATAGATCTACAAGGAGATCCCAAGGTCAGGGAAGAAAGAATGAGGGAAATAGGACGATCGCGAATAAGAAAGACATGAAGAAAAAGAAGCGTCAATCGCATATGATGTAGTAGCTCACTTGAAGAGGGTGCCAGTAAGGTTGAGTATCTACAATGCTCTATGACTGTTTAAATATTACAGGGAGATGCGCCTTAATACCCTTTTGAATGAGAATGTCTGAGAAATGATGATCGTAGAGATTGAGATGGAAGAAGAAGAATGATAAAAATTGGGAGAATCTTATTAGCAAGACGAGAGGAGGGCATCGATTAATTATGCATCTATCATTTTGATTTCAGAAGAAGATTGAATGACCAACCTCAAAAATCACAACTGGCCACTTATGGTGACCGGGCATATACAAGGGTTCGAAGTTAGAGGGTTCATACTTGATGATGTTTCAGTAGTAAACCTCATGCTGCTAAAGACGCTTTAAGAGTTGGGATAGAGAAAATCAACATTGTCCCAGTGTCATGATTATCCATGGATTCAACCAAGATAGCCAACAAGCCCTCAGACGCATTACTGTCATCTTGGAGATCAAGGAGTTGGTCACAAGGGTTACTTGTCAGGTGATTGATGGAATAACCACATATAACTTGTTGTTAGGAAGGCAGTGGATGCATCAAGACGGTGTAATCACATCCATGTACCATCAGTGGTTCAAATACAACCAATGGAGCATCCAATACCGAGTAGCAGTGGACTCGAGACTATATACCACTACAGAGTCATTCTTGGCGGACACACAATGTTACGAATAGTACAACTCAAGTGAGGCAAGAAAGGAACTAGAAGGAATAGTTGCCACAAACAAGAAATACACACGAAGGATGATAGATCGAAGCCGTAAGACAACAATGCAAGTTGTTCCAAAAGTCATAAGTTCAGGTCCTACTTGATCGGATCAAAGATAATCATGCGACACTGAGGTATTTTCTTTTAAAAAAAGAATACTAAGCCTCATTTGCTGAGATGAATCCTTCTACTCCAAGAGTTTGATTTAAAAATCTAAGACAAAAAGGAGTAGAAAACGTAGTGGCTGACCATCTCTCTCGGCTTGTTCTATCTGATTTTAAATATAGAACATCAATTAATGACATGTTCCTTGAAAATAGCTCTTCTAAGTCTCCCAATTACCTTGGTATGCTGATATTGTAAATTATCTTGCTATATGTACGATTCCCACTCATTGGACTGTGTAAGATAAAAATAAATTCTACTTTGAGTTATGTAAGTTCTTGTGGGATGAATCTTATCTCTTTAAATATTGCCTAGATCAAATTATAAGGGGATGTGTTTCAGATCACGAGAAACACAATGTCATCTCCTTTTGTCACTCGTATACGTGTGGTTGCCACTTCTTAGTTAAAAAAGACTACCATGAAAATTCTGTAGTGCAACTTTTATTGGCCCCACTATGTTAAAGGACACTAATGGATTTTACAAAGTGTGCGAGTGTAACGACCCGTAAATTTCCGAACGTTGGCTCGAGTACCACCTCGACCAGAAATTAATTAGGATTAAATCCTTTAGAAATTTAACAAAGTTAACAAAGTGCAAAACTCGATTAGCCATGAAATCCGTTGGGATCGCTTTAAATACGATCTGCAAGACCCAAAACTTGCAAAATCAGTGACTCTAGGTTACCCTAAAGTTTAGAACCAAACTCATTTCCCGGCTGCTCTCGGGAGTGAAACGAAACTTCATATTAGGTCTAGATCGCACATCGGAAGTCCGATTAACACGAAGTTAAGGAACTAGGACCGCCTCACTGGGCTTAACAATCATCTCAAAAATCAGGTCCAGCCGATGTCCCACGGCCATTCGTTTGGATCCGGAGCGAGGGAGTGTGAAAAACACTATTCCCTTTCCAAAATAAATATCTGAATAGTGATCTGGCACCATTCGCTTGCGCATCAGTATTAAGCAACCTGACCATCAGAATCAGACTAAATTACACCCTCGGATTAAGAAAAATTTCAGGAACATTTACATGTACTTGAAATTTCGGATCGTGGCCCACTGACCGTTGAACTGAAAGTGGTCCGCCACGTGCGATCTGGGAATCCGATCGAGTCAAAAACGTAATCCCACATAGATCCATGTGTGGTGAGCTTAAGTCTGACGTTTGACTCAAGGAGGGCCACCAGAACCTCTCTTTTGAGCTGGAAAAGTGACGAAATGCCTATATTAGCAGTAACCCTTGAACCTGAGTCTGTTTTGGGGGTTTTGGCTATAAAAGGAGCTTAAACAGCCCCTCTCACAGCCATACGAATTTGGGATAAAACCCTAGAGAGAGAGAGAGAAAAGAGAGAGAAGAGCTTGGGATTTGTGGGAGAACTTCCTCCTACTGCTTTCAGACATCGCTCGGCCTACACCGCCTCTTTCCAGGCGCTTTCCGGCGGTATCCACTCCGGTTGAAGGTGAGAAACCCTAACCCTAGGTCTGATTTGAAGTATATAGGTTGTAGGTTGTGTAAAGGCTAACCGATTTCACTCTTTAGCCTAGAAAACGCCCGTATACGGAAGCTCAACAACCCTTGCTGATTCGTTGAGATTCCGAGGACAAAGGTGAGGACTTTAAGTGTATAGGTTACGGTTTTCAACGCTTTCAATGTCAGATAATGATAGATTCATGATCTGCATGCAATTGCACATGTACAAAGTGCTTTCCGTTTCCTGTTTCGATTAACGTTGTAGAATATGGAATTTCACATACTCTAGGTATACGTAGAAATACCGTATACGTATTTTTTTTGGAATAATGTTTGACATGTTTATTTAATGTATGATTATACACTACATGGATAAAATACTAGTTTGGCGAAAGGAATCGCCGTAATATATGTTCGCTTGTAAACACTATGTATGTTGAAATTGTGTACTCTAGAAATACCGCATATGTGTAAATTTTGGAAATGTAATTGTCATGATTATTTGTTGTATGATTATGGTATACACGGATAAAATAACCGCTTGGCGAAAGGATAGCCCTAATACGTATTCTGCTAACATACGTCATGTATGTTGGAATAGCGTACTCTAAGTGTTTGTGTAAATGTTTGTGAGTGTAAATGCCTGAGTGTTAGTGCCTTAAGAGGTGCTGATATGGAATTCCCACCTACCTTAGAGACATGTAGGATCCCCTCCATGTGGTGGTTCGCTATAACCACTCACTTGTGATGTGTATGTAATTGTATCCCTATTTGTATAGTACTCTACAACATGCTTACAACATGCTTTACTTCGTGCTTTACAACATGCTTTACTTCACGCTTTATAACATGCCTTATGATATGCCTGTAACATGCTTGCATTACTTTGTTTATCATGCTTTACTCCACATGCTACGGATGAAGATTGATTGAGTTTGAGACTATGCCCATAGTCCAGACATTCGGTATCAGACTTGATGTTGTGGCTGAGATCCATGTTGCCACAAGGGGTGTGTCTGACGAACCCGAGTCGTACTCCGGTTGGCGATAGTGGTTGGCCACACGGAGTGCTTTTGCGCTCCATATCGCCCAACTTGTTGTGCGCTCGAGCTAGTC
The DNA here is from genome assembly GCA_021015155.1 of Magnolia officinalis. Classification (NCBI taxonomy): domain Eukaryota; kingdom Viridiplantae; phylum Streptophyta; class Magnoliopsida; order Magnoliales; family Magnoliaceae; genus Magnolia; species Magnolia officinalis. The sequence goes on from JAJHSJ010000009.1 coordinate 30,899,630, forward strand.
AGGTTCGCCAAGTAACCCGATATGTTGAATGTGTGTTCACCATGCTTGGTCGCTACTGCTTGAACCTAGGGTACCAAACTTACCAGTGGCGATCCCGTTAACCATGGTACCTCGATCCGCTAAGACGCATGAGCCGGGCATGGTGGTATGGGACACCGTGGTCGAGCTGTCGGCCTACGCTGGGGCCATGTGCCTCCCCGTAGTGACCATTGCGCAACCAAACTCGTGAGCCGAATACGGTGGTATGGGGCACTGTATTCGAGCTGTCGATACTTACGGCGAGAGCCGAGTACGGTGAGACCTGTGCTCGTGCTGACGGGCGACGAGTCCTCCGTAGTATCTTCAAGTATACTCTAAGTGTCTGTGATTGGCGACGAGTCTTTCACAGCAACTAGAGTATGAGTTGAGCCGAGTACGGTGAGACCTGTACTCGAGCTGACGGCTAGTGATTGAGCCGAGTACGGTGAGACCTGTACTTGAGCTGACGACCAGCAATTGAACCGCATACGGTGAGATCTGTATCCGCGCTGACAGGTGACGAGCCCTTTGCGATGCCTTCACTACGCTTCTCGAACCATAATATCGTATGAGATTAGCTAGGATTGACGACCCTAGAATGGATCATGTTTGGGAATGATACTAGGGAGGTACCTTAGTTTATCAATACTGCTGTTTGAAATGGACTAATAATAACTCAGTAATCATGATCATCATCGCACCGCATGTGCTTAGTAGATGTGGCGCACTGAGGGAGTTAAGCATTCGTGAACGTAAGATGATGTCGCATGAGGGTGGTTTGGCAAGGGCATACAGCATCATGTCATTTCATTCTCGCATTTAATAAGAGTAGTTAGAATTGTTTGATTTGTACTGCTTTATCATTACTGCTTGATTGAATTGATAACATGTTAACCTATGCTTTATTGTTCCACTGAGTTAGCTACTCACTCCCACGTTACGGGACGGTGTTTGAAACACCCACCAGACTCTGTCGCAGGTATAGATGGCGCCTCGGTTCAGGAGCCGGAGCCCGACTTCGATGAGGATCAGGAGGAGTTCTCCTTTATGCAGTACTCTGATGGCTTTGCTTAGGCCGGCTGCATCGCGGGGATTTCAGGGCTTCTCTTGGGAGTTGTATTTTGATTTTTGACTTAGAAACCATACATGTATATTGGTACTCAGTTAGTACTCATACTCTGGTGTTCATAAAATTTTGTTTCTTTACACACCTTAAATATAAAATTTCAGTCTTCCGCTTGCCTTTATATAATTGAACTGGAGTATGAATTACTGTTTTGGTATAATCTTATTTATGTTTATTGCTCTAATCAGACAACATTTAACCATCATTGTGTATGTTGCATAAGTGATGCATTGGAACTCGGGAGTTGAGTTCATACTCGACCCTCGAATTTCAGGGCGTTACAAGTTGGTATCAAAGCTTGATTTTGATTAAACCGGACCTGAGTTATGTCCCCACTACGTACGCTGACGCGTTACAACCTAGGAGGGTGCACAAAAATATAGAAAACAGTCTTAGGGTCTCCCGATTTCACCGTTCGGTGAAATTCATTAAAAACGGACGCGTTGATTGAGTTTGTACTCGATCCTGACCGCACATACGGATTCTACATCACTCCTAGACCGTCTATTGACGTGTCCAGGTCACTATTCACCCAAAACTAGTCGTTAAAAATCAGGAAAAAATCGGTTTAGTTCAGAAATTTCTCGGAACCAACCGTTCGGGAGCTGAACTGAGTCGGAAGCCTCCCCACTTAAATACACTAAGACTCCAGATCGAACCAGGGTGCATTTGGCACCCTGGGCACGTGGGAAACAGGGCCCCACCGCGGCGGCGCGGTTCCGGCCAAGTCCGACCCTGGCGGACCGCGGTCCGGTGGGCCATCTCGAGTGGGGCCGGGGCTGGGGTTGGTCGGCCTGACCTCCTCTACCCCCTGGCACGTGCCATTTTGGCAAACGGTTGGGTTTTAAGGGGCTGGAGCACCCCACCCTCCATTTCATCACTTCCAAGCACCTCCAAACCCCCATTTTCATTTTCCCTCTAAACCCATCCCTCCAAACCTTCCAATCTTCCATTTTCTTCCATAACCCACACACTCCAGCCGTCCACAACAACCCTAGCCTCCTCCTTTTCCCATTTTCTCATGTTGGAGCTCTCATACCCCTCATTTGGAGCTCAAAATCGGGTAATCTCCTAACCCATTCCATTTTCTTTTTGTTTCTCCTTCATTTCCTACCTCTATTGCCCCTTCCACACCTATTGGATTGTTACTTGTGGAGGATCAAAGAGATCAGCCCCTTTTCCCCCATTTTGGCATTTTTTCATGGCCCTCTTTGGTGTGGTGGCGACTATTTTCTCCATTTCCTCCATCCTATCTCTCATGGGAAAGAGGAAGACCGCGGCTGATGACGCCGGCCCAAGTAGGCCAGCCCATTCTCGAAGAAGATCCGACGTTGGGGCCGGCACTAGCACCGTTCGGGAGTTTAGGTCGAAGCGAGACCTGGATCCTGACCATCCCGTTAGAAATGCTTATCCGATAGGCTTTGAATATGGGCGCTTCGTGGGCCGCAAGGTTGTGTTTGAAGCTCATGTGGATGAAAGGATGTTCGGGCTACACCCACTGATGGATCACCTAGTGGACATCGGATGAAACTCTATGTTTGACGTTGAGTCCCCTGCATGTGAGAACACGGTTCGTGCTTTCTACGCCCACATCGTGGACTCATCAGTAGATCCTCCTCAGTTTACTATTTCTATGAGGGGCATAAGGCGCACAATTACGGTGGATGAGGTGGCTCGGATCACGAAGCTTCCGCTTGGTCAGGTGCATCCTAGTGACAACTTCTCCAAAAGTGCGCGGGAAAGGGATCGCCGCACGCGATACCTCTGTAGTCGCCGGATTACTTGGAAGCGAGGAAATTGCATTGCGGCGACAAAGATGGCCGAAGAGTTCCGTTTACTCCATCGCATTTTCACCTACAATGTGTACCCACGGTCGGGTAACCGCACGGAATGTACTCGGTTGATGGTGGACTTTTTGTACAAGATGGGACATGGGGACAACATATGCCTACCCACATTCATCCTATCCCAGATAGTTCAGGTGGTTCGTTCTGCCAGGAACGATCTTTCGCTCCCTTTGGCCGTCTGATCTGCAGGATGGCTCGTGATGTCGGCTACAGGTTGAACATGGAGGACCTTGCACCAGTCCGAGTCATAAGTGAGGCGACACTCAAGAATATGAAGATCGGCCCTCAACAGCGGCAAGCACGACTCGACGAGTCTGGAAATGAGTCGGATAGCGCCGGCGAGGAGAGTGTTGACCTCCAGGCAGAGAGTGATGAGGAGCGCGATGATGGCATACAGGAAGAAGAACCCGAGGCTCAGGACACTGAGGAGAGTTCACCACCTGCGGCTCAGGAGCAGGGTGTGGATCGGGATGCTTTTGATGCACGTTTGGCCCGTCTCGAGGAGGGTTAAGCTGCCCTGCAGCAAGAGATTGGTCAAGTTCGAGCCAAGCTTGAAGAGAATGAAGCCTACATGAAGAAGAGTTTTAAGAAGATGTCCCGTACGTTGAAGGCCATTCTGTGCTGTGCGCAGGACAAGAATACTCCTCCACTGCCTGCTTCAGATGCTTAGTCATCCACGTTGTTGTGTGTTGTTGTTTGCTTTGGTTACCGCGATAGGCGGTTTATGTTTTCATGTAGATGACGTAGTAGATAGTAGCATGTCTTAGGTGTTTGATGTAGTGGATGTATTGGCTATCATGTGATTTCTGTCGTGATTCATGTAACTCTGTATTCCATGTATTATGACAATTTTGGGTAAATGAAAGACATGTAGCCTCTTTTATTTGATGATGTGTGGAATGCTTAAGGTGCTTTATGAAGTGTGTTGTGCTTTATCTCATAAATGTTCTACCCTATGTTGTATAGGGCATGCCGCGACAGTACACACGGAGCACGGCACATCTCCTTCTGACCGGCTCTATGGACCAGACTCCTTCTGGTAGTAGCGGTCCTGTGGATCGAGGGTTGGGATCTGATCAGCCTCCTGCTGGTCCTACCGGTGGACAGCCACCTTACACGCCCCCGGTCCGTGAGCAGTATCGACCGTCATCTTCTGCGCAGCACGACTCTCAGGCTGCTCCGCCGACTAATAGGTTTGAGCAGCTGATGATGATGATGCATCAGCAGCAGATGCAGCAGCAGCAGCAGATACAGTAGCAGCAGCACCAGCAGCTTATGGCCACTATCGCTAAGGCCTTGTCCCATGGTGGTAGTGCGACTCCACCTACGACATCTGCATATCCTGATGAGCATTCTGAGCCTCCTGCTCGGTTTGAGGATGTGCCTCTGCCCACATCCGCCGCACCTCCTACTGGAGATGTCGGTACTCGTGGTTTATTCGAGCGATTTCAGCGCTTGAGGCCTCCCTCATTTATGGGTTCTCACAGACCCGAGGAGGCGGAGTTCTAGCTAGATCGCATCTCCAAGATGCTACGGATGCTGCACTGTTCAGAGGCAGAGCAGGTCGAGTTGGCTTCCTTCATGTTTGAGAGGGAGGCCAGCTTATGGTGGGACAGTGTGCTGCGGATGGTCGCAGTAGATTTCGTGTGGACCTGGGAGGCTTTCGAGTCTCGGTTCCACGAGAAGTACTACCCGCAGACTTATCGGCACGCGCGGGAGGTTGAGTTTCTGCGCCTCAGGTAGGGAGGCATGACGGTGACGGAGTATGAGCACCGTTTCACCGAGTTGGGCCGCTTTGTCCCAACTATCCTCGTCAATGAGCATATGAGAATGCGTCGCTTCACTGGGGGCTTGCGACCTGACATACGGTCGAAGCTATGCTGCCTCAGTATTCCTACATACGCGGCGTTGGTCCACATGTCTATGACGGCCGAGCAGGATGTGGACCGTTTGGCCAGATCGCGTGGTGTTATGGTTGCGAGGCCACGACAGGATTTACAGAGCAAGCCTATCTTAGGCAAGAGGCCTCGTGCTGATTCGCCTCCCAGGGCCGCAGCGCCAGTTGTTCCTGTGAGACGCCCGTTGGTGACCTGCACATTTTGCGGGAAACTAGGACACCCTGCTGAGAGATGCTTCTCGCGCATGAGGGCTAGCGGATTTGCACCACCGCAGAGATTGGATCGCCCTTATCCACAGGCCATATCAGCTCCACAGCTACAGACTGTTCCTGCACATCCTTCTTTCCGACCTCCCGTGTCGCGCTTCAGGCCGCCACAGCGACCCTTGGCTCCTCAACCGAACCGTCAGCAGCAGGCTCGGGTACATACGCTTGTTACCGAGGCACCGGAGACGTCGATTTCGGCACCGACGGCTTTTGAGGGTATGGCCTACATTCATGGTACTTCCGTTTCCTTGTTGGTGGACACTGGGTCCACTACTTCTATTATTTCTTGTGGGGCGGTTAAACGCCTATCTTTGCATACTATTCCCACTAAGGGGACGAGACTCACCACGGCCACTGGGACCTTCTCGGATGTCACACGGTTATGCGAGGGTTGCTCGATAGTTTTGGGTAGCAGGACAGTGCTCGTCGACCTCATTGTTGCTCCACTATGGCACTACGACGTTTTCCTTGGTATGGATTGGCTCGCCAAGATGAGGGCAGAGATAGATTGCGATACTCGGATCGTGATGGCCTATGGACCTGAGCGGCACAGCTTTTACGTTTCCAGTGCAGGTCAGTTGGCCCTGCCGTGTTGATTGTTATGCTGCTTTACTTGTGCCGATTGATGGTCCGACGTTGGAGGGTACGCCGGTGGTTTGGGAATTTGTTGGGGTCTTTAAGACTATTCCTGGTTTAACTCCTCGGCGCGAGATTGATTTTACGATTGATCTTACGCCTGGTGCGACGCCCATCTCGTTGCCGACTTATCGTATGTCTTCATGTGAGATGGAGGAGCTGGGGAAACAGATTGACGAACTTGTAGAGAAAGGTTTTATACGACCTAGTGTGTCTCCTTGGGAGCACCTGTGTTATTCGTGAAGAAGAAGGACGGGTCGCTACGGTAGTGTATTGATTACCGTAGGTTGAACCAGGTCACGGTGAAGAACAAGTATCCTCTGCCCAGGATAGATGACCTGTTTGATCAGTTGAGGGGGGCGAAGTATTTCTCGAAGATTGATCTTCAGTCAGGGTACCACCAGTTGCGCGTGAGAGAGGAGGACGTGCAGAAGACAGCCTTCAGGACGTGCTTTGGGCATTATGAGTTCCTGGTGATATCGTTCGGCCTTACGAACGCACCAGCCGTGTTCATGGATCTGATGAACCGGGTATTTCGGCCTTTCCTTTACCGATTCGTCATCGTCTTTATTGATGACATTTTGATATACTCTACGAGTCGGGAGGAGCACGAGGAACACTTACGAGCGGTATTGGGTACGTTGGAGAAGAACCAGTTGTTCGCACAATACAAGAAGTGCGACTTCTGGCAGGAGGAAGTCAAGTTCCTGGGACATGCAGTGTCCAAGGATGGGATAACAGTGGACCTTGCTAAGGTAGCCGCGGTTCAGGATTGGCAGCAGCCTAAATCGGTTACTGAGGTGAGGAGTTTCCTTGGTCTGGCTGGGTATTACAGACGCTTCATTCGGGACTTCTCGAAGATTGTCAGGCCATTGTCTCAGTTGACTCGGAAAGACCTGAAGTTCGCCTGGAACGAGAAGGCGAAGGCAGCTTTTAAGGAGCTGAAGGACAAGTTGACGTCCGCCCCTGTGCTAGTATTGCCAGAGCAAGGGGTGAAATACACGGTATATACTGATGCGTCTCGCGTTGGTTTGGGTTGTGTTCTGATGAAGAAGGATAGGGTGATTTAGTATGCCTCGAGACAATTAAGGAAGCACGAGGAGAATTACCCTACACACGACATGAAGTTGGCAGCTGTCATCTTTGCATTGAAGCTCTGGAGACATTACCTCTACGGAGAGGAGTTCGAGCTTTTTTGTGACCACAAGAGCCTTAAGTACATATTCACATAGCAAGACTTGAATATGAGACAACGCCGATGGATGAAGACCTTGAAGGACTTTAAGTTCGAGGTTTCCTACCATCTTGGCAAGGCGAACCTTGTGGCAGACGCGTTGAGCCGCAAGAAGACGATTGCATTTGCGACACCTCTGATGATAGCCGAGTGGGACATGATGGAGTTTGTGCGGGACTTCGATCAGAGACTACTGTCGAGGAGCCTTTTGAGTGTGTTGCGCACGTTCGGGTGCGGCCACTTATTGACGACAGGATTGTTGAGGCCCAGGAGGGCGATATACGGCTGTTTGAGCTTCGAGAGCAGGCTAGCGACGCCGAGGATTCCGAGTGGAGAGTTGGTTCTGATGGAGGTCTACGATTCCGTGGCCGCCTATGCGTTTCTGATGTGCCTGACTTGAGATGCGAGCTTCTCGAGTCTGCCCATAACTCGAAGCTTGCGATGCATCCTGGTAGCACGAAGATGTACCAGGATATGAGACGGACATATTAGTGGATAACATGAAGGCCCACATTGCTGAGTATGTATCTCGATGTCTGATGTGCCAGCAGGTCAAGGCAGAGCATCGCCGACCTCCTAGACTGCTTCAGCCCATGCCCATAGCAGAGTGGAAGTAGGATTTCATCTCCATGGATTTCATATCAGGGCTGCCGAAGACGAGGAAGGGACACGATTCCATTTGGGTGATTGTGGACCGGTTGACCAAATCGGCCCATTTCCTCCCTATCAGAGTTACGAACTCTGCAGACGAGTTGGCTAGATTGTACATCAGAGAGATCGTCCGTCTGCATGGGGTTCCTTTAGAGATTGTGTCGGACAGAGACACGCGGTTCACATCTATCTTCTGGACTCGTATCCAGGAGGCGATGGGTGTGAAGTTGAAGTTCAGTACGGCGTTTCATCCTCAGACTGATGGGCAGACAGAGTGGGTGAATCAGATTCTGGAGGATATGTTGCGAGCATGTGTGTTGGACTTCAAGGACAGCTGGGATGACTGTCTTCCGTACGCAGAGTTCGCCTACAACAACAGCTTCCAGGCGACTATTGGCATGGCGCCATATGAGGCTCTACATGGTTGACCTTGTAGGGCACCGCACTGTTGGGCAGAGGTTGGCGAGCGTAGTCTAATTGGCCCGGAGTTGGTCCAGGCGACTACAGAGAAGGTAGACATTATCAGGCGTTGATTACTCACAGCGCAGAGCAGGCAGAAGAGTTACGCCGATACGAGGCGGCGACCGCTGGAGTTCGAGGTCGGGGATCATGTGTTCCTTCGAGTTCCCCTATGAAGGGAGTCCTTCGGTTTGAGAAGAAGGGGAAGCTCACACCGAGGTTTATCGGTCCCTTTCAGATACTGGATCGAGTGGGTGATGTGGCGTATCGTCTCGCTTTGCCCACACCACTTGCGTCGGTACACAACGTATTTCATGTGTCTATGCTGAAAAAGTATGTTCCCGATCCTTCGCATATCATCAGATGGGAGCAGGTACAGCTTAGCGAGGATGCTACGTACGAGTTGCGCCCGACACGTATCCTTGACAGGAAGGAGCAGGTACTATGTAGCAAGGTCATTCCACTTGTGAAGGTACTTTGGACACATCATTCCGAGGAGGAAGCTACTTGGGAGACTGAGGCCGAGGTCAGGAAGAACTACCCTCAGATTCTCGAGGAATACGAAAAGGTATAAATTTTGAGGACGAAATTTTTTGTTTAAGGGGGGTAGATTGTAACGACCCGTAAATTTTCGTACGTTGGCTCGAGTACCACCTCGACCAGAAATTAATTAGGATTAAATCCTTTAGAAATTTAACAAAGTTAACTAAGTGCAAAACTCGATTAGCCATGAAATCCGTTGGGATCGCTTTAAATACGATCTGCAAGACCCAAAACTTACAAAATCAGTGACTCTAGGTTACCCTAAAGTTTAGAACCAAACTCATTTCCCGGCTGCTCTCGGGAGTGAAACGAAACTTCGAATTAGGTCTAGATCGCACATCGGAAGTCCGATTAACACGAAGTTAAGGAACTAGGACCGCCTCACTGGGCTTGACAATCATCTCAAAAATCAGGTCCAGCCGATGTCCCACGGCCATTCGTTTGGATCCAGAGCGAGGGAGTGTGAATAACACTATTCCCTTTCCAAAATAAATATCTGGAATAGTGATCTGGCACCATTCGCTTGCGCATCCGTATTAAGCAACCTGACCGTCAGAATCAGACTAAATTACACCCTCGGATTAAGAAAAATTTCAGGAACATTTACATGTACTTGGAATTTCGGATCGTGGCACACTGACCGTTGAATTGAAAGTGGTTCGCCACGTGCGATCTGGGAATCCGATCGAGTCAAAAACGTAATCCCACATAGATCCATGTGTGGTGAGCTTAAGTCTGACGTTTGACTCAAGGAGGGCCACCAGAACCTCTCTTTTGAGCTGGAAAAGTGACGAAATGCCTATATTAGCAGTAACCCTTGAACCTGAGTCTGTTTTGGGGAGGTTTTTGGCTATAAAAGGAGCTTAGAACAGCCCCTCTCACAGCCATACGAATTTGGGATAAAACCCTAGAGAGGAGAGAGAAAAGAGAGAAGAGCTTGGGATTTGTGGGAGAACTTCCTCCGACCGCTTTCAGACATCGCTCGGCCTACACCGCCTCATTCTAGGCGCTTTCCCGGCGGTATCCACTCCGGTTGAAGGTGAGAAACCCTAACCCTAGGTCTGATTTGAAGTATATAGGTTGTAGGTTGTGTAAAGGCTAACCGATTTCACTCTTTAGCATAGAAAACGTCCGTATACGAAAGCTCAACAACCCTTGCTGATTCGTTGAGATTCCGAGGACAAAGGTGAGGACTTTAAGTGTATAGGTTACGGTTTTCAACGCTTTCAATGTCAGATAATGATAGATTCATGATTTGCATGCAATTGCACATGTACAAAGTGCTTTCCGTTTCCTGTTTCGATTAACGTTGTAGAATATGGAATTTCACATACTCTAGGTATACGTAGAAATACTGTATACGTATTTTTTTTGGAATAATGTTTGACATGTTTATTTAATGTATGATTATACACTACATGGATAAAATACTAGTTTGGCGAAAGAAATTGCCGTAATATATGTTCGCTTGTAAACACTATGTATGTTGAAATTGTGTACTCTAGAAATACCGCATATGTGTAAATTTTGGAAATGTAATTGTCATGATTATTTGTTGTATGATTATGGTATACACGGATAAAATAACCGCTTGGCGAAAGGATGCCCTAATACGTATTCTGCTAACATACGTCATGTATGTTGGAATAGCGTACTCTAAGTGTTTGTGTAAATGTTTGTGAGTGTAAATGCCTGAGTGTTAGTGCCTTAGAGAGGTGCTGATATGGAATTCCAGCCTACCTTAGAGACATGTAGGATCCCCTCCATGTGGTGGTTCGCTATAACCACTCACTTGTGATGTGTATGTAATTGTATCCCTATTTGTATAGTACTCTACAACATGCTTACAACATGCTTTACTTCGTGCTTTACAACATGCTTTACTTCACGCTTTATAACATGCCTTATGACATGCCTGTTAACATGCTTGCATTACTTTGTTTATCATGCTTTACTCCACATGCTACGGATGAAGATTGATTGAGTTTGGGACTATGCCCATAGTCCAGACATTGAAACTCCGTATCCGATTTGGACTGCACGTCGGAAGTCCGATTAACACGAAGTTAAGGAATTAGGACCGCCTTGCTGGGCTTGACAACCATCTCGGAAATCAAATCCAGATAGTGTTCCAGCGCTATTCGCTTGAGCTCGGACTAGGGAGTGTGAGAAATGTGAAATTAATTCAAAATAAAATAGAAATTTATGAAATCTGGCACCCCTCGCTTGCGAATCAGTATTAAGCAACCAGATCGTCAGAATCAGACCAAATTATACCCTCGGATCAGGGATATTTCTCCAAACATATCCATGTACTCGGAATCTCCGATCGAGATCCATTGACCGTTGAACTGAAACTGGTCCGCCACGCGTGATGTAACATCCCAGATTTTTGCCAACCTGGGATTAGACATCCTTAGGCAATGGGTCGATCCTAACACCTTATCAACTTATCAAAACTCAATCACAAAGGCTAAAATCGCTTGTGAACCCATGTCTTTCACAAATCCCATCCTTCACCACCTTGCTCTTCAATCTTTCTAAGTACTTTCATCCTAGACACTAACTTAAACTAGCTAAGTAGTATAACTTGGATCACTTTATATACAAACTACAAAGGCCCAGGTACCACCTCAGATAGAAATCTTACAGGACTAAACCCTTTAGAAATTAAGTGAGATTTAGCTAATGTTAAACTAGAGTACCTATGAAATTAGTACCAATCACTTTAAATACGATTTGCAAGACCCAAAAGTTATAGAATCATTGACGCTAGGTTACCCTAAAACCTAGGATCAATCTCATTGCCCGGCTGCTCACGGGAGCATCTCGAAACTCCGTATCGGATCTGAACCGCACGTCGGAAGTCCGATTAACATGAAGTTAAGGAACTAGGACCGCCTCGCTGGGCTTGACAACCATCTCGAAAATCAAATCCAGACAGTATCCCACGGCTGTTCGCTTGAGTCCGGAGCGAGAGAGTGTGAAAACACTTGTTTTGTTTACAAAATAAATATCTTGAATAGTAATCTGGCACGTGTTGCTTGCGGATCAGTATTAAGCAACCAGACCGTCAGAATCAGACCAAATTACACCCTTGGATCAGGAGAAATTTCATACACATTTACATGTACTCGGAATCTCCGATCGAGATCCGCTGACCGTTGAACTGAAACTGGTCCGCCACGCGTGATTTGAAAATCCGACTGAAATGAAAACTTAATATAACGTAGATCCGGTGTTGGTGAGCTTAAGTCCGACCTTTGGCTTAAGGAGGCTCGCCAGAAGTTCTCCGTTGAGCTGGAAAAGTCCCATTTTGGTTATAACCTAAGTATACTTTGACCTGGAGTCTATTTCGGTAAATTTTTTGGCTATATAAGGACCTTAAACCCTCTCTCATGGCAGCCATACGAATTTGAGATTGAGAGAGAGAAAAGATAGAGAAAGTGTGGGAGCAATGGGAGAACCTCCCTGCCACTCTTCCTTGCCGCTATACGTGCTTCACCACTCCATTCTCATCGCTTTCCCGGCGAATCCGACTCCGTTTCTAGGTAAGAAACCCTAACCCTAATCTGATTTGGGGCTTAGGAGGTTGTAGGTTATGAAATAGCTAACCTATTTCGTTCTATAGGTCGTCAAACTGCCGAATGCGGAAGCTTAGCAAACCTATCGACTCCGTTACGATTCTACGACAAAAGGTGCGGACTTTAGGTGTATAGGTTATGGTTTTCAACGCTTTTAATGTCAGATAATGATAGATTCATGATCTGCATGCAATTGCACATGTACAAAGTGCTGTCCGTTTTCTGTTTCGATTAAAGATGAAAAATATGAAATTCTACATACTCTAGGTATTTGTAGAAAGTACGGTATACGTATAAATTTTGGAAATGTGCTTGACATGACTATTTGTTGTATGAATATATTATACATGGATAAATTACTTGTTTGGCGAAAGGACTCGCCCTAATACATGTTTTGCTCATATACACTATGTATGTTGAAATTGTGTATTGTAGAAAATACCGTATACGTATATATTTTGGAAGTGTGTCGGACATGATTATTTGTAGTATGAATATATGATATGTGAATAAAATACTTATTTGGCGAAAGGATTCGCCCTAATACATGTTTGCTAACATACACTAAGTATGTTGTAATAGTGTATTTTAAGTGTTTGTAAAAATGACTGAATGAGTATAGAATTCTCATTCGTGCTCGCCATGACTAATTGTCATGGATAATTGATTGTTGTATTGGCGATATCCCTTTGACGAAAGGATTTGCCCTAAATCACGCCACGGCCAATATACACTATATATGTTAAAATGTGTGGCCCAAGTGTTTGTGGAAATGACTGAATGAATATGGAACTTGGATTCCTGCTTGCCATGACTATCCGTCATGGGTGTATGAGTGTTATGATTGGGGTAACTCCCTAGTAAAAGGATGTGGCCCTATACCTATGTGATCAACATATGTCATATATGTTGGTGTAGGTAGTCTAAGCGTTTGTTACAAAGTTTGAATGAGTAGTAGTTAGTAAATTATAATGTATAAGGGTGTTGAGATATGATTCTCAACTCTTTTAACTATGTGTATGATTTCCTTTGATAGTTGTGTAATTAGGAATTGAATATGTACAAACTCATGCTTGTGTTGTGCTTCATAACATGCTCAACTGCTTTTATGATTTTATCTATGTAATGCATATGTAGAATTCATGTTTACGTTGTATGATCCGTCATGGGTGATGGGGGAGTGGAGCAATGAATGCGTGCAACAGCCCTGGCAGCCCTAAACGGATAATACTAGACTTTGATTGTATGATTTGAATCTTGGTCCATTATTGCTTTATCTATCTGAAATTGATTGTGTTTGGGGCTATGATTATAATCCAGACAATCGGTACCAGAATTGAATTCATGGCTGTGATTCATTTGCCACGTGTGATGTGTTCGACGAACTCGAGTCGTACTTCGGTTGGCGATAGTGGTTGGCCACGCGAAGTGCTTATGCACTTCATGTCGTTCAACTTTTGTGTGCTCGAGCTAGCCGAGCTCGTCACGCAACCCGATCTGTCTTATATATGTTCACCATGTTTGGACGCTACTGCTTGAACCTAGGGTACCAAACTTACCAGTGGAATCCCTTTTAACCATCGTACCTCGATCCACTAAGACTCATGAGCCGGGCATGGTGGTATGGGACACTGTGGTCGAGCTGTCGGCCTGCGTTGGGGCCACATGCCTCCCCGTAGTGACCAGTGAGCAACCAAACTCGTGAGCCGATTATGGTGGTATGGGACACTATATTCGTGCTGTCGGCCTACATTGATAAGGTGATGGGGGAGCGGTGCAACCTTTGTGCGTAACAGCCCTGGCAGCCCTTTGTAGTGACCTCGAGCATACTCTGAATTCGCAGTGCGCCTTAGGGTGTGCCGCGGTACATAGAGTATGAACTAGGCCTGTTTTTGTATTGTAATGAATCGTTTAAGGGGTGATGGGGGAGTGGTGTAACCTTTGTGCGTAACAGCCCTAGCAGCCTCTGCAGTAACCTAGAAAACACACCATCGTCTGATATTAACTAGGACTGACGACCCTAGAATGGATCATGTTTGGGAATGATACAAGGGAGGTACCTTAGTTTCCCAATCCTGCTGTTTGAAATGGACTAATTAAAAACTCGGTAATCATGTTCATCATGCATTGCATGTGCCTGGAAGATGTGGAGCACTGTGGGATGAAAGCATGCAGTGAGCGTGAGATGGTGTCGCATGAGGGAGTATGTCGGTGAGGGCATTCATCATACCTGCATCCATACTTGCATTAATAAGAGTAGCTAGGAGTGTTTGACTTTACTGCTTTATCATTACTGCTTGACTGTGTTGATAACATGTTAACCTATGCTTTATTGTTCCACTGAGTTAGCTACTCACTCCCACGTTACGGGACGATGTTGTACACACCAACCAGATTTGTTGAGTTTCAGGTGATGGCGATGCTTGTGAAGCAGAGCCGGACTACTTCTATGATGATAGGAGGAGTTCTCCTATCTGTATCTCTCTGGCAGGTCAATGAAGACCTGATATTGTATTGACGGGGTTATGGTACTTGGGATAGGAGACATTACACTTTCTCACATTTGATATATTTTAGAACTGTACTTGTAATTATTTAACCTAGTGATGTTATCACACTCTGGAGACTCATCATAGTTTATATATTTTATCTATCTATCACAGTCTTCCGCTTGTAAATTTAACTGTCTCTGGAGTATGATATGCTGTTTTGGCTTAATCTCACTCATGTTCAATACACGAATATAGTCAACATTCAATCATCATTCATTTTGTTGTATAAGTGATGTTCTGGAACTCGGGAGTTGAGTTTATGCTCGACCCCCGATTTTCAGGGCGTTAAACGTGATCTGGAAATTCCACTGAAACAAAAACTTAACTCCACCTGGATCCTGTGTCTGTGAGCTTAAGTCCGACCTTTGGCTCAAGGGGGCCCGCCAGAAGTGCTCCATTGAGCTGAAACAGGGTCGCTTTGGTTATAACCTAAGTATACTTTGCCCATAAATCTATTTTGGAGTGTTTTTAGGCTATATAAGGACCTTAGAACCCTCTCTCCATAGCCATACGAATTTGAGAGAAACCCTAGAGAGAGAAGAAAGAAAAGAGAGAGAAAGTGTGAGAGAAGTGGGGGAATCTCCCTGCCACTTTACCCTACCGCTGCACAAGCTTAACCACTTCCTTCTCATCGCTTTCCCGGTGATTCCGGCGTCATTTATAGGTAAGAAACCCTAACCCTAACATGTTTTGAGGTCTTGATAGTTGTAGGTTATGAAATAGCTAACCTATTTCAATCTATAGGTTACCAAATTGTCGAATACGAAAGCTTAGCAAACCTATCGACTTCGTTACGATTCTATGACAAAAGGTGCAGACTTTAGGTGTATAGGTTATGGTTTTCAACGCTTTCAATGTCAGATAATGATAGATTCATGATCTGCATGCAATTGCACATGTACAAAGTGCTGTCTGTTTTCCGTTTCGATTGAAGATGAAGAATATGAAATTTTACATACTCTAGGTATTTGTAGAAAGTACCGTATACGTATAAATTTTGGAAATGTGTTTGCCATGATTATTTGCTATATTGATATATGATATATGGATAAAATACTTGTTTGGCGAAAGGACTTGCCCTAATTCATGTTTTTGCTAATATACACTATGTATGTTAAAATAGTGTATTATAAGTGTTTGTGAAAATGACCGAATGAGTATAAAATTCTCATTCGTGCTCGCCATGACTAATTGTCATGGATAGATGATTATTGTATTGGCGATACCCCTTTGACGAAAGGATTTTCCCTAATTCACGCCACGACCAATAAACACTATATATGTTAAAATGTGTAGCCCAAGTGTTTGTGGAAATGACTAAATGAATATGGAACTTGGATTCCTACTTGCCATGACTATATGTCGTGGGTGTTCGATTGTTATCCATGGGGGAGCTCGCTAGTGAAAGGATTTGGCCTTATACCTATGTGGTCAACATACGTCATGTATGTTGATGTATGTAGTTTAAAGTGTTTGTTGAAATGACTAAATAAATATGGATTTATGATTTATGCCTGCCAAATGTATTGAATGTAAGAACATGATTGATGTGTACGCGACAACTCCTTGTTATAAGGATTTGTCATATTTATGTTGAAATCAACATACGTGATGTATGTTGGAGTGGTGTAGTTTAAGTGTTTGCTAAAATGCCTGTGTGAGAAATTGTGTGACGAACTAAGTTTAATAGGGTGTTGAGATAGGATTCTCAGCTACCTTAGAGATGTATATGATTTCCTCTATGTTGCTTGTTTAATTTAACCACTTACTTATGAAATATAGGTGTTTATATTTCCTGTTTATATTATGCCTTATTACATGATTTATGACATGCTTGTCAACATACTTGAATTACTTCGTTTATTCTGCTTTACTCTACATGCTTCTAGTCATGGACTGTCTGTGTTTGGGGCTATGATTATAGTCCAGGCAATCGGTAATGGGATTGAATTCGTGGCTGAGATTCATTTGCCACGTGAGATGTGTTCGACGAACCCGAGTCGTACTTCGGTTGGCGATAGTGGTTGGCCACACGAAGTGCTTATTCACTTCATATTGTTCAACTTGTTGTGCACTCGAGCTAGCTGAGCTCGTCAAGTAATCCGATCTGTTTAATGTATGTTCACCATGTTTGGACGCTACTGCTTGAACCTAGGGTACCAAACTTACCAGTGAAATCCCGTTAACCATGGTACCTCGATCTGCTAAGACTCATGAGCCGGGCATGGTGGTATGGGACACCGTGGTCGAGCTGTCGGCCTACGCTGGGGCCACATACCTCCCCGTAACGACCAGTGAGCAACCAGACTCGTGATCCGATTATAGTGGTGGGACACTATATTTGTACTGTCGGCCTACATTGATAAGGTGATGGGGGAGTGGTGCAACGATTGCGAGCAACAGCCCTGACAGCCCTTTGTAGTGACCTCGAGCATACTCTGAATTTGCGGTGAGGCGACGAGTTTTACCGCAGTGTATAGAGTATGAACTAGGCCTGTATCAGCTTAGTGATGAACCGTTAAAAAGGTGATGGGGGAGTGGTGTAACCATTATGCGTAACAACCCTGACAGCCTTTGTAGCGGCCTAGAAACACACCATCGTATGAGATTAACTAGGACTGACGACCCTAGAATGGATCATGTTTGGGGATGATACAAGGGAGGTACCTTAGTTTCCTAATACTACTGTTTGAAATGGACTAATAAAAACTCTGTAATCATGCTCATCATCGCATTGCATGTGCCTGGAAGATGTGGAGCACTGAGGGATGAAAGCATGCAGCGAACGTAAGATGGTTTCGCACGAGGGTGTGTGTGGTGAGGGCATACATCATGACTGCATTCATACTTGCATTAATACGAGTATTTAGAATTGTTTGATTGTACTGCTTTATCATTACTGCTTGACTGAGTTGATAACATGTTAACCTATGCTTTATTGTTCCACTGAGTTGATCACTCACTCCCACGTTACGGGACGGTGTTCCGAACACCCACCAGACTTTGTCTGATTGTAGATGGCGACGCTACTCCTGAGGCGGAGCTGGACCTTTATGATGTTAATGATCTCGTTTGTATATGCTGTATGTTGATGGCTTCAAGTGAGCCATGTCTTGATCGACGGGGTTACAGGGATGTTGACTAGAGGACCTTACACATTTGGTATATTTTAGAATTGTACTTGTAATTATTTAACCTGGTAACATTATCACACTCTGGAGACTTACCATAGTTTTTATATTTTATATATCTATCACAGTCTTCCGCATGCAAATTTAACTGTCTCTGGAGTATGATATGCTGTTTTGGCTTAATCTCACTCATGTTCAATGCACTAATACAGACAACATTCAATCATCATTTATTTTGTTGCATAAGTGATGCGTTGGAACTCGGGAGTTGAGTTTGTGCTCGACCCCTGATTTTCAGGGCGTTACAGATCTCAAGTTTCATAATCTTCAAAGGTCAACCATCATCTGAAGAAATGAAGCGTCAATGTCCTTACTTCACATTCAAGGTATGAATGATCTTAGATTGACCTTAGGGTAGGTCATTTTGTATACATAATTCAAATTGAATTATTTTATAAGTGTTTAGTCTGTTCTAAGACTAGTCCTGGACTCTGTTAGACTAGTCGTAGAACTGGCTCGACCAGTCCAAGAAATTTCAAGACCAGTCCTAAGTTGTTGCAAATTTTCAAAATTTTTTAGTTGAGCTTTGACCAGTCCTGGAGTTTGCTCGACCGGTCGTACGAAAGTGCCAACTCATTTTCGACCAGTCCTACAGCTACGACTCAAACTCCAGTAACCTTTCCTGGTTCCTCACGACCAGTCGTGGAGGCCTCACGATCAGTCGTGGACACCCTACGACCAGTCGTGGAATGGTTTTATCCGATCACACTTAAAATTTTAAAATGCAGTTCATCCTTCGACCAGTCGTGGTGGCCACACGACCAGTTGTAGATGTGTTTTCTGCATCTATAAATAGAACACGAATTTCAGAGTTTCACATCTAATTCAAGTAAAATCAAGGCATCACTCTGAGAGATAAGTTTGTGTTTTTTTTAAGCTACATTGTGCATATTTAATATTCTCTTTTGTTAGCTTTATCAATTTAATTTTTTTTCTATATTCCAATCTGAATTGAAAAGAGGAATTGTTATATTCCTTCTTCTTGGAATCAAAATCAAATAGAGCTAGCCCAACTGGTTTAATTTAAAATCAATCTAGAATCTAGAACCATTTAAAAGTGAGTATTGGACAATTGAACTTCTATATTCGAACTTCTACTCTGATTGGTTCTTCCGGGCTGCTACAAAAGGAGAAATCCAGGTATTTTACATTTGTGTAAATTTCTATTGCTTTTGGTTTCTTTTGAGATTGAGCTAGAAAAAGCTCATTGTATTGGTTATTTGAGGATAGCCAGAAAACTAAGAAAGTGGAGTTTTTGAATTGTGTAAGCCCATTTGAAAGACACAATTGTGAAGGTTTTAGGTGAACCTGAGAAACCTATTTTCATAGTGAACGCTGATATCCCCTGTGTGAGGATATTAGGAGTGGAGTAGCAAGCTGTGTGGCTGTTGTTTAACATTTGGTGTACACACAGGCGAACCATTATAATTCTTTGTGTCTTGTGGTTTGAATGTTTATTTAATTTCTATATCTTTTATCATTCAAGTTTGTGGGATGTATGTGTGGATGTGAATGTTGTAATATTTACATTTCAAGCATTGTGGGGAATGTTGTAATAGTTTAGAATTTATTTCTTGCTATTTCCTTTTAGTTTGAGTTTTTTATATTCAAATTGTTCTAGTAAGGTTGTGCTGCCATAAACCCATGATTTTTATGGTGCAAGGTTGTCCTTAGAACAACATTGGTATCATTCTCTCTATTCTAGTATTTGAGATTGCTTTACATTTCCATATTGTGATTTGTTTAAAGTGCTATCATTTATTTATTCATTGAAATTCTGCTGTTAAAGTTTTAAATTTGGCATAGTCCCATTCACCCCCTAGGACATATAGCTAGGCCTTTTTCAACCTCGACAATCGGAATCGGCCTCGATAATCGGAATCGGCCCCGACAATCGGCATCAATAATCAGAATTGGCCTCGACGATTGGAATCGGTCTTGACAATCGGAATCGGCCTCAATAATCGAAATCGATAATCAGCCTCAATAATCGGAATCGGCCTCGACAATCGGAATTGGCCTCGACAATTGGAATCGCCTCGGCAATCAGAATCGGACTCGACAATCGGAATCGGCCTAACAAAGGACCTAAGGGAAGGTCATAATGTGGACTTTTAACCATAATTGCCCAACAATGTGGACATTCAACTAACATTGCTCCCAAGGAGTGGCCCTTATGAAGTCAAGGCCGATTCTGATTGTCAGCCTTGACAATCGGAATCAGCTTTGATAACCGATCCCCCTTCCTCCAACAAGCATTGGAATCGACTGTCTCCCAGCGACTGTAAGCTCAGAACCACTTATCCCTCCAATGCTTGTTGGAGGAAGGGGGATCGATTATCAAAGCCCCACCGGTATTTCGCCATGCAGAGAAATAATATCAGTCGAGCTACAGGGGGTTCAGTTTTACTTGATACAAGTGGAGGAACTCATCCACTGATAGCTTGGGCTGCTCCAGCTCAGCCCATAAGACTGCGCAGCCGAATAAGTCCCTCTACCCATTTGGAGTCAATTGTCCGGGGGCCAAGCTGAGGCAGGACAAAAGATGACGGGCAATTCCTTGGAGTGGGAGTCGTAGGCTATATTGTAGTGCAACTTGAAAAATGACAACTGCCCCAGCGGGAGGTCGTCCGTCAAAGGAAGCCGAAGGATCACAAACTCGGGAATGTGATAGCCGAACCTGATCCGGACAAGCTTCTCCTCGAACAAGGTTGAAGGCACTGGCCCCCTTGGATCCTCCTCGCCCTCGACTTCCCCTGCTCCATCTTCAATAGGCGGATCACGTGCTTCAGCGACTTGTTCAGTCAATGGGGCTGTGTTCATTCCCCATGCTCCAAGCGTTGTTTCGCGCCTGGGAGACAAGTTCAACGCCCTGGTAGCAGGTGTCGGTCTCTGTGCTGGAGACCTCTCTAGTTTTCTCATCGACGACGAATACTGAAAAGCGGCATTTGCCATCACCACTAGTGGCGAAGGTGGGTTCGACATTACCTTAAGGCGACTACTAGCCCTACTTTCGCCACCAGAAACCCCCTCCGCGAGCTCATAGAGCCGGACATGAACCGAAGTTGAGATTGGCAAAGTCTCGATCAAGCTGCAGCAAGGATAGTTGTCGAAATGCCCCCAAAAGAACAAGGAAGCAGAAAGGGGGAGAAGATGAGACGTGAATGGAAATGACCTAAGGGTTAGGGCTTCCCTCATATAGCTACGCCACGCGTCACTGGTTTTGTAAGACCCGTATCCTGGACCGTACCGTTCCGTAGGTTCCCGCGGTCTTTTCGGTCGAATTCCGGCAACCTTCGACCCTTAACCGGCGTTGCGCGCGACCTTGATTCACACGTCGTTAATTTGATTCGACTCAATCCGAGACTTGTACCATTGCGACCGCGCCGTCGCCGCGACTCACGCACCGAGACGATACGCAGGCCAAGAGATGTGGGCCCGCGTTCAGTTTGAGGAAACGCCGCGCATTTGCAATCACAAGAGAATCTCTACAACATGTCCCATCAATCAAGTACACATCAATCACTTCATATGTCAAGTACAAATCCCATCACTCCCTTACCAAAGCAACCTCAAAAGTCAAGGCAACTGTCACGCCCCAAACTCGGAAACCGGGCTCACAAAATTCCCGATCGCCGAATCCGGCACCGACAGCCTCCGTAATACCCCATTCTCGGATCCCAACGCCCATACGCCAGATTCCGATCCTGGGATCTTACAAGGAGGATTTTTCAGTCTGAAATTTTTTATTTTTTTTGGAGCATAACCACAAGCATAACCAAGTCACAAAACAACATCAACACATATCCACTATATCAAAAACTTTTAAGTACAATGCGGGAAGGGAAATACAGTATAGTCAAAAGGCTCCAAAATGATCTGATGCGCGCTCCTGCCTCAGCGCTGCTGCTGTCCAACGCTACCTGCACGCAACGGTCGTGCATAAGCTTACAAAAGCTTAGAGGGTGGTGTAAGTGTGTGCACATGGCAAACACCAAGTGTACAGTATCAGAGTAATGCGGAAGTATGCGACAAGTCCATGAATGCTATCAACTGAACCAGAGCCATGTAATGCAAGGCATGAATGCGATCGGCCATACCAAGGCCATGCGATGTGAGGCCTATGTATCCAATGTCATATGCGAGATGCAAATCAAGCATGTCAGTACTCCATAAGTATACATATCAGTACAGTTCCTCTCAGGATATCACCGGGGTCCAATACACCTCACACTGACTGCCTCCTCCCTAGCTGCACAGTCAAGCGAATGGAAGAGACCACACTATCCGCCTGACCAGTAGTCTGCCAATACCTACCCGGCTCGTCGATAGCGGACACATTCGCGAGCTAGTCAAACTCAGCCTAGCGTATAGCCCCCTCACTCAGGCGGATAAGGCCACACCCCTTTCCAACCGACCACGACACAGTGGGAGACGCGGCCTACTGGTATTCGGCACTCGGGCGCTCGTGTATCCACTCGGTCTAGACGTTGGAGCATCTCCTGGTACCAAAAAGGTTCTGGGACTCTCACCCAAGGACATCCTAAGTGCCCACAGTACTAGAACAAGTATTTCCGGTATCCGATACGGCCATCCACGATGTGCCTGTGGAGCCACGGCCCTGATGTCGCTAGGGCGTGCAGTGATCACAACATACAATGCGAAATGCATGAGTCACACCGTACAATCATGCAGTAATCTCGCGCGTATCACGCGCTCATGTTGGGCACTCCATCTCATATGGAGTCCCGTAATGTCTCAGCCCAACGGCTTATGTTATGATCAAACATCTCTCACATCAAGCATACAGATGATGCGTATGGGTATGAATCATGGAGCTATACTAAGCATGTTATAAAGTAATGGACTATCCTTACGATATAGATGGACCTAGATGGCCTACACACAACAAGTGTGGGCCCGTCAGTGAGCCCTAAGGAGAGTTACAATGCGGACATTTAACCAACATTGTACCTACAATGTGGGCGTCAAACCACCATTGCTCCTAAGGCACGACTCGCTATAAATATCATTATATAAACCATGGAGGGATCACACATTGCAATGGACCTTAGGTACATCCCATTGGGCCTTAAATACATCAAATGGGTCATATTACATGGGCCTTACGTATATCAAATGGGCCACACCAATTGGATCGTACTAGTGTGCCTCAAGTACATTGCAATGGGCTATAGCCCATGGGCCTCGAATATATCGCAATGGGCCCGTAACATGGGTCTCATATATATCAAAGTGGGCCTCGACAACGGGCCACAAATACATCAAGATGGGCCTCACAACATGGGCCTTGTATATACCAAGTGGGCCGTATTAATGGGCCTTATACATATCGAATGGGCCACATCATGATACAACCGTTGAGGGATGCCTTGCACCATTTAAAAACATTCATAATCATTTTTGAGGGCCCACAGAGATGTGGTTACAAATCCAGTCCAACCATTGTGGGTGGGTCTCAAATAGATGGACGGCATGGATGAAACACAAACATCAAGGTGGGGGGTCCACAAGATGGACGGTTTAGATATAACACATGCATCAAGGGGGAGTGGTCCACCGTCCAGCCTCCTGGACGGTGTGGACCAACACACGTCACGGTGGGGGCCTACTGGCCGTCCAGCAAGCGCTGGACGGCATGAATAAAACACATGCATTATGGTGGGTTCCACCGTCCGCCTGGACGGTGGATGTAAAACACATTCATCAATGTGGGTCCCATGTGGGGCCCACTGTAATGTTTATTTTCCATCCAACCCGTCCATAAGGTCACGCAGACGCAGATGGAGGGTGAAAACAAATTTCAGCTTGATCCAAAACTTCTGTGGACCCCAAATGGGTTTCAATGGTAGAATTCAATTCACAATGTTTCTAGTGATGTGGGCCACCCGAGCATTGGATCTGACTGATTTTTGGAAGGGGCCCACTTCATGCAGTGGCCCACCAAATGTGCGGTGTGGATTTCAAATAAACATCAAGGTGGGGCCCACGGCTGAGGGCCGTGGGACCAGCCCGCTGCACGCCTGCCAGCGCACGCAGGCGCGCTGCCTGCGCCTCTGGCGCTGTCAGCGGCAGCAGCGCTGCTGCCCTGTTTTCATTTATTTATTTATTTTTTTGAAAATCACCTGTTGTGTGGTTTTTCCAGTGTAGGGCCCGCATCAGGCAAATCTGACTCACCCAATGGCGTCTACAGTTCAATACCAACCCATCAAGCCCAATATTGGGTATATTTTGGTGCGTAGAAAGATTCAAATGAATTTAAACGATGAGAATTAGTATTTGCTAAGGTACGGCCCACCAGAAAGTCAGATCATCCTCATTTTTTTTCTCAACGTCTAAAATGAATTGTGGAAAAGGGTAGATGGCTTGGATTAACTACATACATCAAGGTGGGGCCTACACCAATGGCTCACCCAAATAGCCTAGAAACAAGGCTTATATTTGTGGTTTCCTTTCCAGCAACGTCCAGACGCTGGACGTTTTTTTTTTTTCTTTTCTTTTGGCTTTAAGGTGGGCCTTGTTTAGGTGGGCCACCACATGATGGATGGTGTGAGTTCAACACATATAAGATAGGCCCCACTTATAACTGGCTTAGATAAAACCATGCCTCATGGTGGGGTCCATCCAAGTGGGCCACACAATCACACCAACATCACATGAATGGAGAATAAAAGGAAAGAGAGGGAGAGAGAGAAAGAGAAAGTGGGACACACGTGGGATGGAGGGACCCCGATACTATGGGCCCTCCCTTGCATTCCATCATACATAAAAAGTAATCAAAGTGGGCCATTGGCCACATCATAGGGTCCCAAGTGAGATCCATACCATTGATCGGTAGGTCTCACTTGGCCCACCTAAGAAAGCATGAAAACTACCCTATCAAAGCACCCACCGTTCGATCTTCTCGGTCCGTTGGAACGCCGGTCTCCTAGTGCTTCTCTTTGACGGTGGAGATGGGAAATAGATGGCTAGGATGAAGGGTTTTTGAGAGAGGAAAGGTGGGCCACACAACTCTTTTTTTTTGCACTTGGGAAAAGGCTTGGACGTGTGGGCTCTCTCTTGCTTGGAAATGGTGTGAGAAATGAGAAGGAGAGAGAGAGAGAGTTGTAAGAGAGATGTGAGTGAGTGATGTGAGGTGAGTGATGGATGTGAGTGATGGGTGAAGGGATGGATTGGTTGACTTTTGGTGGTTGCTTTACTTGTGGAAAAAGAAAGCATGGGTGCTTTGTACTTGACATGAAGTGATGGATTGATTGATGTGATTGATTGATTGATGGGATGGGTCGTAAAGATTCCCTTGGGATTTGTAACGCGCGGTGTTTTCTTCGAACTGAACGCCGGCCCGCATCTTCCTGTCAGGGTATCGCCTTGGTGCGAGAGTCGCGGCGTCGGAACCGCGGCGACGGTGCGGTCGTAATGGTACAAGTCTCGGATTAAGCCGGCTCGATTCTACAGGATACGTCTTAGGTTCGATCGCAACGTCGGTTATACGTCGCAGGTTGCCGGAGTTTGACAGTAAGGATCGCGGCAGTTGACGGAACAGTACGGACCAGGACACGGGTCTTACAGCAACCCATACCCCTCTTACCTCAAAAGTCAATAAAGCTCTCACCTCACCCATCACTCCATCACTCCATCACTCCATCCCATCTTCTCTCTCTCTTATTCTCCCTTCTCTTCCAAGCAACCAAAGAAGAACCCAATCGTCCATGGCTCTCCATGGGAGAGGCTTTGTGTGGCCTACTTTCCATCTCTCATCTCCACCATCCAAGTTTGATCCCAACCGTTGAAATTGTTCATTTGGAGCTCTTGCATGCATTGACGGAAGAAGGAAGGAGAGATCTAAGGTGGGTGATTTTATTGTTTAATTTTGTGATTTAAGGGCCCACTTGTGGTGGGACCCATCTTGATGTTTGTGTTGTATGAATGGAGGGCCCATAGTGGCGGGGTCCCTCCACCACCATCCGATTCCTCTATCTTTTTCTCCATTTATCTCTCTCTCTCTCTCTATCTCCAACTTTTGATGTGTGGTCCACCATGATCTTATTCACCTTGTCCCATTGCATGTCGTCAGCGGTGGTGGGCCCTGATCATGTGGTACTTGTTGTATCCCAACCGTCCACCCACCTCTGACGTATGCATTGTATTCAATCATCCATTGTCCAACTGTCCTGACGACCCCACCCGGAATATATGTGGGTTTTATCCCAACCATCCATCCTATATGGGTGCGGCCCACCCCACACGAGTGACACGTGTGGGTGGGACCCACCTTGATATATCGATTATGTATCCTCACCGTCCATTTGCCCAGGACGGTGGGACCCCTGAGGATGCATGATGCATATGTTTTATACATGCCATCAGTCCAGCGTCCAATGTCTGGACGCTGGAAGTTTGCTTTCAAATAAAGTAAAATAATAACAATACAATATTATATTATATTATACTACATATATGTATGTGGTGGCCCATGTGGGACCCACTTGATTTACTTCATCTCCACCGTCCAACATCTGGACGGTGGTGCCCTTTCCTCAATGTATGGACCTCATCAACGTCGTCCGTCCATTTGGACGTAGCACCCCATCCTGATGTATGTGTTGTGGGCCCCACCGTGTTGTATGTAATTCATCCACACCGTCCAGAAAGTCTGGACGGTGCTTGACAGAACTTTGCATGTGCTGAGGACCCCACGTGTTGTGTGGGTTTAATCCACACCGTCCATCAGCGTTTTATCAAACTGTCCATCAAAACGTCCAACGTCTAGACGCCGGATAGGTATTTTATAATATATATGTTATATGTTATATATTTATATACTAATATAATATATATTATTATGCTATGAGGTGGGCCACACATGTGGACCCACCATGTAATATGCGTGAGATCTGCACCGTCCAGAACATGCAGGAGTCTGGACGGTGGCTCTATGCAGTTTATATATATTATATTATATTATAATATGATATGATATATTATATTATATATATATATGCATGTAAGGTGGGCCACTTGCGTGGGACCCACCATGATGTATGTTTGAATCCACGCCGTCCATTCATCATCTGGACGGGTGGAGTCAACCGTGATATATGTGTTTTTACCCTGCTGCAACAGCAGCCGTGGGACCCACGTGTGGGTGGAATCCACGAGATGCGTGCGTTGTATCAACGCTGTCCATCCGTTTTATCCACACGTCCATCCATTCTGCTGGTGGGTCCCGCATGTGTGGACCCACCTGCCACGTGGGACCCCTCCGTAATGTATGTGTCATCTGCACCGTCCATCTGGACAGTGCTGTACTGACCTCTCTGTGATGTATGTATTATCCGCACCGTCCATTGCTGGATGGTGCTGTACAGAGGCCCACCATGAAATGTGTTTTAATCCCCGCCGTCCACTGACTAGACGGCGGGCTAATAGGCAGCAACAGCAGTTGCTGCATCGATGTCAGTAAGTCCTGTGGGTCCCATCTGGACCATGGATCAACCGTGATGTATTTATTTCATCCGCACCGCCTAGATTGTGCTGACCGGTGCTGGATAATGTTTGGATGGTACTGATTTGTTGTCCAATGTTCGGACAATGTTTGGGCGGTGATGATCATCATTAGGGTGCCATGTGCCCCATAGAATGATGTGTACAGTGATACACATGTTGCACCTGCAACTATTGAAATGATTTTAGATGTAAACCAAGCTCCCATCTGTGAGGCCCACCTTGATGTATTTTGGACCCATCCATTAATCCCACTTAATGTGTACGAGGCCCATTGGTGAGGTCCATTATTGCGTCCCATTTGATGAATGTAAGGTCCATTGATTCGGCCCATTTGAATCGGCCCATTTGATTAGCTCATTGATTCGGCTCATTTGATTGGCTCATTTGATTCGGCCCATTGATTCGACCCATTTAATTTATATGAGGCCTAATGTGATGTATTCGAGGCCCATGAGCGAGGCTCATTGTGATGTATTAGAGGCCCATTAGTGCAGCCCATTGATGCAGCCCAATTAATATATATGAAGCCCATTGGTGCGGCCCGTGACGCGATCCACTTGCTGTATTTGAGGCCCAATGCAAGGTATGTATGACCCGCTACGTTGTATGGGTCACTCCTTGGGAACAATGTTGGTTACATGTCCGCATTGATGGGGCAATGACGGTTGAAGGTCCTCATGTGACCTTCCCTTAGGCTTTTGGTTAGGTCGACTATTGATTTCGATTGACATGACTGATTTACCGATTCTGACTATCGATCGGTGCGATTGTCGTGACCTATTTGCTGATTATTTTTACCTTGACTGATTACCGATTTCGATTAACGTGACCGATTTGTCAATTCTGATTGTTGATCGGTGTGATTGTCGTGACCGATTTGTTGATTCTGATTACCTTGACCGATTACGATTTCGATTAACGTGACCGATTTGCCGATTCTGACTGTCGATCAATGCGATTGTCGTGACCGATTGCCGATTCCGATTGACATGACCGATTTACCGATTCTGATTATCGATCGATTCTGATCACCTTGACCGATTGCCGATTTTGATTGACGTGACTGATTTACCGATTCCGACTATCGATCGGTGCGATTGTCGTGACCGATTTGCTGATTCTGATTACCCTGACCGATTATCGACTCCGATTGACGTGACTGATTTACCGATGCTGATTATCGATCGATTCTGATTGCCTTGACCGATTGCCGATTCCGATTGACGTGACCGATTTGCCGATTCCGACTATCGATCGGTGCCAATGTCGTGACCGATTTGCTGATTCTGATTATCTTGACCGCTTGCCGATTCCGATTGACGTGACCGATTTGTCGATTCTGATTGTCGATCGGTGCGATTGTCGTGACCGATTGCCGATTCCGATTGACGTGACCTATTTGCCGATTCCGATTATCGACCAATTTCGAGTATCAAGGCCAATTCCGATGATTTCGATTTGTCGAGGCCGATTGTATATGCCGATTCTGATTGTTGAGGCTAAGTATTGAGGCCGATTCTGATATGTCGAAGACCGAGTATCTAGGTCGATTCCGATTGTCGAAACCAAGTATCGAGGCTAATTCCAATTGTCGAGGCCGCGTATCGAGGTCGTTTCCGAGTGTCAATTCGATTGTTGAGGCCGAGACCGATTGTCGCGACCTATATGATGTATATGCGATCCGTAGTTGGGGCCCACTGTGATGTATTCGTAGCCTATGGGCAAGGCCCATTTTGATATGTATTAGACCCATGATGCATGACCCATTTGATGTATTCGAGACCTATGTGTAGGGTCCACATGTCATGTATTTAAAGCCCATGGGCAGGGCCCACCCATTGTGTATATATGACCCTTAAGTAAGGCCCATTGTGTTGTATATTAGGCCTTTGTGTGAGGTTGTGGGCCCATTATATGTTTGGCTTTGTGTGAGGCATTCCTTGGGGACAATGTTGGTTAAATGTTCACATTGTCGAGGTCGATTGCTGATACCGGTTATTGATACCGATTATGAGTATGTGACCGCATAGCATCATAATACATGCCCATATGCATCATCTGTATGTTTGTTATGAGATGTGATTGACCATTGTATATGCCATAGGGCAGGTTGTTCATAGGGCTCCCTGATAGGTGGAGTTGCCCCATATAAGAGCATGACATTCACAGGATTGATGCATGACTGGATTGTTTGACTCATGCATCTTGCATTGTGTGTTATGATTACTGTACGCCCTAGCGACATCGGGGTCGTAGCCTCCACAGGTATTTCGTGGATGGCCTGATGGGACACGGAAATCTGTTCTACATGGGGTGCTATAGATATCCCTGGGTGAAAGTCCCTAAAACCCTCTTGGTTCCAGAGGTTGCTCCAACGTCTAGACCGAGTGGATGCATGAGGGCATGAGGGCCGCATACCGTTAGGCCGCGTCTCCCACTGTGTCGTGGTCGGTTGGAAGGGGGGGTACGGCCTTACCTGCCCGAGAGAAGAGGGGGCAATGCTAGGCTGAGTCTGACCAGCTCGAGGAATGGGTCCGCTATCGACGAGCCGGGCCCGATATGGCAGGCGGATAGTGAGGTCTCTTCCACTCACCTTGTTGCACGCGATGGGGCGGCAATCTGGTTTAGAGTGTAATAGACCCCGGTGATGATCCCAGAGAGTAACCGTACTGATATGTGGACTTATTGAGCAGCAATTGCATATTCATTCATCATTCACTCACTATCCACTCGGGCTGATGGTGCGTAACCATTGTTACGTGTGCTTTCGCATGGCCAGGATTTCGGTTGGGCGCGCGACTAACCTGAGATTAGGAGTTTACCACATTGAGTCTGACTATCCAAATTTAGGTATGGAACTGGTTTGGATAGAAGTCCATTGTGCTGGACCCCGTAGCCTGCGATACTACGTACTATCATCCTGACTTCACTCCAGCATAGTCATTTCATTCGCACCGCATATTACATTGCGTCCGCAGTACTTAGTATTTGGGTTGCCATGTTTCTACATTGATATAGCCGTTAGTACTCATGTCTTGCATCGCATAGCCATGGTACGGCTGATGATACTCATAGACTTATCAGTATATTTCCGCTTATTCCGATATTGTATGATTTATGACATTGTATCCTCAACATCTGATATTGGCTTTCTTTAACTCCTCATTTGTATAGCTGAATTGCATTGCATACCCTGACATTGTATGACTCACGGACTGCCAGTATTTCCACTTACTCTGATTACTCTGATTACTCTGATTACTTTGATTACTCTGATTACTCTGATATTGCTTACTTGGTACTTACCTTATGCACACACTTACACCACCCCCTAAGCTTTCTATAAACTTATGCACGATAGATGCGTGCAGGTGATGTTAGGTTGCAGCAGTGTCGAGTTTGGAGTGTGCAGCGGTCTTCTGGAGCTTGATTTTCGATTTATGTATTTCTCCTTCAGCATTGTACTCAAATGATTATATTAGTGGATATGTGATGATGATGATGTTGCCTTTGTGAATTGGGTAATCTTGTGGTTATGCTCATTTTGAATTAAATGTACATTGGAAAAAAAAAATCCTCCTTGTAGGATCCCAGGATCGGAATCTGGCATATGGACGCTAGGAGCCGAGAATGGGGTACTACGGAGGCTGTCGGCACCAGATTCGGCGATCGGGATTCCTGTGAATCCGATTTCTGGGTTTGGGGCGTGACAGGTTTAAGAAGATTATTGATGTTGCATCGTACAAACACCTCTTTGACTACCCGGGAACAACACGTGGCGTAACCCCATGTGCCACTTGAGTTTGACATTGAGTACAACGCCACGTGTCATTCCTCCATTGATCTGCCACTAAAACGATGACTTGACAACCCACGTGACATCGGGTACTGAACCGACACGTCATAACTACAAATAGCGCACTTCGATATTCATGTTGGCTGCCATACTTGACATTAATGACTACGCGACTCGACCCAGTCCATGCATAACCCGAATTAGTTCCGATCTACTTCTCGACCTCAATAGGTCGGCACAAGAAGTAGGGGGGTTCACTGTTGGGGGAAAAATGGACATGTCAATAAGTCGGCTTATGGAATTGACCAACTCTACTGAATTGGTTCAGGCCCATCAAGCGCCGAGCCCAGCGAAGCTTTTGTATCCTGCAGAGAGTGTAACCTCCAAGGAGGATGATGCAACTTTAAGGACACTCAAAGAGCCCGCCAACGAGCCCTTTTAATAGCCATGTATTACCGACCTAGTCCATAGGTCGGTAATAGGTCGATTATGGATCAACCATATCTCAGCCGACAATCGATTACGGATCGACTATAAATCGGTCATAAGTCGATTATAGATCGATTATAGGTCGGGTGCCGCATGACCACATATCAACGATGCTCTCAATTGGCTCACAAATAACAAGGGCTGATTCGTGGATAAAGTCAAGGCCCACCTTAGGTCTTGACTCAAGATCGACCTAGAGGATTTGGATAAACTTCTAGGTCCCGGAGGATCTTTTAAGATCTCTAGGGGATAATATCGGATCCCGACAATCTTGGGAATCCCTCATCTTATAGAAATCCTAGATTACAGCTAAGAAATAAGGGAAGAATCCAACCAAAATGGTATTCCAAGTCTCCTATAAATAGAGGTACCTTCCACCATTCAAGGTACGTTCACACAGAAAAACTCTAATATTCGATTAATATCTCTTTCTGAAAAATCTTACTAAGACCTCGATCCTGACTTAGGCATTAAAGAGTCCACAGCTATAGCTAGGGTCTCCTTTGTCCCTCTTTTCTACTTTTATATGTTGAGAAAAAGCCTGTACATTGGATCCACTAGAAAACAGCATCAACAATAGGCATTAACAAGCCAATGTAAAAGTGGCCTGCATGTAGAACCATATCCAAACCGTCTAAATGGTCAGTCCCACTTTAGATGGAGCGAATACCCAAAATCAGTTTGACTCGGCGATCGGAGCTTCCTACTAATGGAAATTTGCTTGTCGAATAAACCATTGATTTCGCTTTTTGACCATCCATTTAGTGTCCACAAATCTTGCTGGGAAGCTCACCTGTTAATTACGATTTTTGGAGCAATATTGGGATCTACATCAATGCCAATGGACCATAAAGTAATCTTCCACCGACTGCATCCAGACCATTTGTCTAAGTGTATGCTACATCCGAGACACCAGAAATGTGGGGCTCACCTCGAAGTTCATTAGGATAAAAAATCAATCTGATTAAATCATAAAGTGATAAGAAAACAATGGACCTGAATGTAGTTATTATACTCGTCCACAATGGGTCCATGATTTGAACGCTAAGGACGGGCATGACAATGACCAGTGTACCGGACATATTTCTCCATCTCCCAGCAGCTGGTTTTTTTTTTTCCTTTTATTGTCTTTTAAATTTTTAAATTTTTATTTTTTAAAAGCATTCACAACTAAAATATGGGAAGCAGATTGGCTGATGTACCATAAACCACCGATCTGGCTGGTGTGGATACGCGTCTCACGACGAGCGCTGACGCTCCTCCATAAACGGTTCAAAGGAGATCAAAGTTACATTGGTCCACAGTGATGTATTTATTATATCCAAACTGTTCATACATTTGTAGATGTCATTTTCGAGCATGACTCCAAAAATGAGTCATATTCAAATCTCAATCGGACCACACCACAAATAACAGTGGGACAATTATTCTCACCATTAAAACATTCATAGGGTCCACTATACCGTTTATTTTCCATCCAATCTGTTCATAAGAGGGCCTACTATAATGTTTATTTTCCATCCAATCTATTCATAAGATTAAAACTACCTGGATGAAGAGGAAAAACAAATATCCTATTGATCCAAAACTTCTGCGGCCCCAAAAGGGTTTCAATGGTAGACGTGCAATCCCCCAATGCTTTTTGCAGTGTGGTCCACTTGATCTTTGGATCTGTCTTATTTCTCGGCTCAAGCCTTACGTAAAGATTGCCAAATGGTCAGACAGTTTTGATATAACACATACCTCCATGTGGGACCCACAGAATTTGGTAACGTCAACATACCAGATAGGTCGGTGGTGTATGGTACACAAGCCAATCCGCTTCCTAAAATATGCGGTCCATCCAGTGTACAACGTTGCATATTTATGTGGGAAACTGACCCTGGCCCATGCAGCAGCGAACCATTTATGATCATGTGATCTGTACATTCTTTGAATCTGATGAGTGTACATCATGCGACATTAGAAGCTGTGCGTGGGCAGTGGGCCCATCAACAGCCCGAATTGAGCCCAAACTGATATAGCCTTGGATGGGCCCACAATTGTACAATGAACCATGGATGCGACTTGGTCGGGTTGGATCAGGATGAGGGTTAACCTAAGCCCTGCCCCTACCTCATAACCTGACCAGAACCGTTTTCCAACCTGGCTTGTGCAACCCAAATCCAAACCAATATCTTTCATGCTCAACCCAAGACCGAACTGGGCCGAGCCTAACCCAAATACACTGATTATTCCAAAACCAAGCTAACTCAACCCAATTTCAAATTGGGTTGGAGTTTTCCAAGCCTAACCCAACCCAACCCAATTCCCAAAAAAAAAATAAAAATACAACCCAATTCGATCCGAACTTGGGCTTGGTCAGCCGGGTTTGGGTTGACCTGAAACGAAGTTGCAGCCATACATTAAGAATCTCTAATTAAGGATAACACTTTATTCATATTTTTGTAATAAGAATAATGAGTAACATTTACATTTACAGAAGAAAATGAAATATGGGTAGGTTTGAGTTTCTTTGTATGTGTTTTTGTACAGAGTTTTCTACTCGTCCATTCTTCCTTTCAAGCCTATGTTTCCATGGTTGTTTCTCCCTGTAATATTTTAAAAAATAAAGGATACAAAAGTCATCCTTCGGTTAATTTCACATGTGAAAAATTACAATATTAGGCTCTAAACACAGAAATTTAAAAAAAAAATAAATAAATAAAAAAATAAAAATAAAAAATCTACTAACCGGCTTTCGGTTTTCTTCTTGGCTTCGGAAAACGAGGGATGAAAACGCCGGTCCCGTTGCTCTCTTTTTGCAATAATAGTCCACAAGACCAAATCTGCAATAAAATCCGAATTCCTTGAGAGCGAGAGAGAGAGATGTTATGGCTACTGGAAACGCGGATTGCCAACCAAGCCTTTCCCATAAATTCCTGGGAGGGAAGCTAGATGGGTCCACCTGGATGTTTGTGATAAATCCACCTCGTCCATCCGTTTTGCCAGGTCATGTTAGGACATGGGTCTGAATGAGGCAGATTTAAAACTCAACTGGGCCGCGAGAGGAAAAAGTGGGTAGAGAATGCCTGCCGTTAAAATATCCCTGGGTCCACTGTGATGTTTATATGACATCCATACCGACTCAAAAGGTATTCCTACTGGATTTAACTGAAAACAAAAAAATATATTAGCATGTTCCAAAACTTCCGCGGTGTACGAATGTTTCAATGTTCAATCCCCACTGTTTCCAACATGCGGCCCCAATTGACTTCTGTATCTGCTTTATTCTCGTGTCATGTCCTGACATGATCTAGCAAAAGGAATGGACGGATGGGTAAATTTCTCACAAACATCAAGGCGAGCCCCACCTAGACTCAGTGGGGGCGTGAGTAGGATTAGCATTAGTATCCTGCTCACTAGGACGAACGCCGGCATGACACGTGTGTAACGGTTCCAGTCTGTTCACAAGGTCTGCCACAACATCCCCAACTATGGCCCCACATGCCCAGCATGTATGTGCCCCTACTTAAAAAAGAGCAGGATAGGTGGATCACAGTCATCATTTTCATTACACGCGTGGCCCACTGGACAGACATGACTTTTGGGTGAGGTCATATGCCATACGTACGGTTCGTCTACTGAACCGTTCAGATCGAAAGAAACAGAGAAAACGTGCATACATAGTGTTTCGAGGTCTTCTCTACTTACATTTAGCATGTTAGGGTCTTCAGTAATAAAGAGTGGAAACCCATGCACATTTACACCCGAGCAATAACTGTCATAATCGTTCTTTTCCTTGCACCAACCATCAACGGAGCTTCTTGAATGGAAAGGAAATGGAGTGTTGTTGGTTCCGATCATCTTGGGGGATTTTCCTTTTTCAAATCCGTCTGCTTCGTCGTCATCCATCATCAATGACAAAATCCTTCCTTTCAGATCAGCAAAGAAGAGATCGTCGTCAGCTCCACCATAATCATCCATCTCCATGAGAGAGAGAGAGAGAGAGAGAGAGAGAGAGAGAGAGAGAGAGAGCAGACATGAGGTTTGGTGCATGGAACATGTATATATACCGTCCTGGACTAGGCTGATAGTTCACCACCATTTTGACTCATACGAATCGTCGCTCCTCCTTGGGTGGAGAAAAAAAGCAAAGATTACGTTTGACCGAACTTCCATCTACTTTTCCAATTGAAGTCAGATTCGGTCCATTTGTTATCCACAATCGGATAGTTAGGATCATTTTATTATCATGATCTGGCAACTGTGCTCCATCTACTGTAGGCCCACCAATTCGGTTGTTCTGGATTTCCACCATTGAGATCAGATTGTTAACAATTTCAATTTTCACCATCCATTTGTAATCACAAACAGATGGTTAGGATCATTTGATCATAATGAATTCTGAGATATGATATATCTACTATAGGACCCGAGAAGTGTTGGTTCGGATCACAGTAAATTCATGCCACGTGTGTGGTGGATAAGTCACCACAATTTTAGAAGGGGGGTGAACAAAGACGAGAAGAAAAGTACAAAGGGAGACGTTATTGAGGAGCATCAAAGAGATGTGAATGTGGTGGGGTTTGACGTCTAGGTTAATTGTTCAGATGAATCAAAGAATATCTCCACCTTCGTCGCTATTACTCATTTACGACTGTCACCTTTCTTTATTATTACCATATCTGGCTCTTCTTTCGTTCAACCCTTAGGACTCGTCTTTTGATCTCGTGGACTTATTACATGTACCACATCATAATTTTCTCCTTCCCGCTGATTCACTCAAAAATGTAAACGTGGCCCACATGTATCTCAAATTACACACCACCCAAACTATGGGACCCTCTATGGATATGTACTAAAATTAAAATCAGATTTGTTACACGTGCTGACTACAAGTGATTTGTAGACATGTTTGGGGCCCCGATTGCATACTACTATGGGGCCCACTGTGATGTACGTACTTTAACCACGGCTTCCATTCATTATAAAAGTTCATTTTAAGGCATGAGCCCAAAAAGGGAGCAGATCTAAGGCTAAAGTGAACCACACCACAGGAAACAGTGAGGATTATTTATTACCGTTGAAAACTTTTTTGGAGCTACAATTTTTTATCAAACTGATTTTTTATTTTTTATTTTTTTGTTTTCCTTTCGTCTAGATATATGCGACCTTATCAACATCAGGTTAGATGACAAATAAACATTATGGTGGGCCATAGGAAGGCTTCAACGGTGTTGCCATTATCACCACTGCTTCCTATGGTGTGGTGGACTTGAGCCTTGGATATGGATCATTTTTGGGATTATGCATTAAAATGATCTGTTAAAATTGGTAGACAGTGCCGATAAATACCTACATCACGGTGGGCCCCACAGAGCCCGGCCCTGCCAGGACCGAGCAAGGGTAGGACGCAATTGCGTCCATATGTTTGTTGAATCCAGACTGTTGATTGTTTATACTTTTAACGGCTAGTTATTCGTCCATTAGTACTACAACAAAAGGCATTTTTACCGGCGCTCGAAAGCGCTGCTAAAATCCCGCTTTTTATAATCGTGGCGCTACCCAAGCGCCGCCGATTAATGGGTATGTCGGGAAAAGTATTGGCGGCGCTAGGTGAGTTTCAGTGGCGCTTGTCTGAGCGCCAATATTTATAGATTTTAGCGACGCGAAAAATCGATCCGAGCGCCGGGAGAATTGGTTTCTGAACACTTTTTCTCATGAAAAAACGCCGTAGCATTTTACAGAAGCGCCGCTAAAAGTATTTGTATAGATTTAAAACGCCCTGGCATTCCAGCAGTAATTTATTATTATTATATATAATTCAATCAAAACCTGTATTTTTTAAATATTTGAAACATAAAAATGATGTTACACAAATAAAACCGAATATTAAACAATATTTATATTACTAGACAATAAAAAATATACATAATATTTATTACAATAAATTGAAAATGGTTTTGAATATAAATAAATAAATAAAAACAAATCCATCCATTTGCCCTCTCCTGGACTTTCAAGCTCCTGTCTAGATGTACGGTACTGAAAACTGGGAGGACCTTCCATCCACATGGAATTGAATAATCCTAGACCACAGGAATTTAGTTTCTTAATACAAATTGTGGTTATAATAAATGTGCTCTTACATGCATGATTCTATAAACATATATACAAAAAAGGTCCACCATAAGTGGATGGTGTACCTTTAAATCTGACATCCTTGAGGGCCTTTCGGTGCACAAACTTGACTATGTTCCCACATCTGAGAGCTTCATTAATGACCTTCAATTAAAAAAAAAACATTAATTTGCATGCTAATCAGCCACAAACAGTCATGCCTTTGTCACTATATATATTAAATTCTTGAATTGTCTTTCATAAAAAGAAAAAAGAAAAAAGAAAGAAATAGTTACTGACCATATGCACTGGTGGATTTCATGCATGAGGGTTTGTATGTGGATTTCACAGGGTTTGTACTCTCAAGGCAAGGAGTGATGATGTACTCTCCTCCATCTCTTTGTGTGTCCACATTTAAATCTCAAGCTATCTGTATTGAGAAATGGCCCATAGCTAAAATCCAATGCATTGCTTTGGTCCAAGCACTCCACATTTAAATGCTCTCCAAGGAATTGAAAATCCAACAAAAACAAATCAAGATCTTAAAAAATAAAATAAAAAAACAACAACAACGAAAGTGCTATCTATTTGTCTTTAAAAATTGGTAATTGTGGCTCATTTACTTTGCATTACACAGAAATTGGAAAACCAAACACCCCCTTAGTTGAAGTTGCACATTCTTTGTTGATACACATGAGTGCTTCAGAACAACCTTAACAACCAACGGAATTACCTAAAATACTGATGGATGCATATAGTATATGTCTTTCTTTAATATGTGCTTATTTTCCTGCAACAGTTGCTGAATGATCAGCAGCACTCTTAATAAAACATCTGGAAGAGAGAGACACAAGTGAGACTCAAATATATAGCTCCAAATCCATCTTTCTAACTACAGTGACTGGTCTATATATGGGATTCAAATGATGCAACAAAATGTCATGAAAAGAAACTCTAAAGAGCAACTCACCAAGTCTGTAAGCATGACCTTCTTTTTCAATAGAGAGTACCTCCTTACCCTTGATCGAGTAGGAACTACAACAGCTGCATGCAGAAACATGCACAAATGAAATAAGACCATACTGCTTTGAAGATGACATACATGGAACCATGACTTCAATCCTCAATAATACATTTCCAACTCACATCAACTTCAGTTGAACATTATAAGAAGATTACACAGCAAATGCACCTACAAGAAACATAAAGCAATTAGAGATTACAGGTTTGCAGGGATCGAGGCTGAGGCCATAGCTCAGCTTCTTCAGACGAGTGGTGATCTTATCAAAGCGGACAGTTTCCAGACGGCCATCTCACTTCACCACATACATCTTCAGATCTCTAGGAAAATATATAGGGTTTGGTGATGAGGAATTTCATCGAATAGGTGGTGAATGGAAGGAGAAATATAAAGAGAGGGGTATATGATATAGCAAGGTCAATTGTGAACCACCTGAGTTTTGGATCAAGCTGATTTTAGAATATAACCTTGATCCAAGTGAGTCCCATCTGATGAACAGATTTGATGCAAGATACATTCCATGCTAACCACACAAACACTGGCCTATAGTTGGGGTCCCATTTTCATTGTTCCATGTGGTGTGGGACACCTGTGTTGTGGGTTTAAATGATTTTTGGCTGCAGGGCATAGAAAGGAGGAATACAACTTGTGGACAGATTTGATCTTACATATACAACATGGTGGTATATGAAGGATGATGTGATCAAGACACCATCCCATGGTAGATTCCTCATTTATAGCAATTAAAAGACCAATAATTAGTACAGAGCAACGAATGAAACAGAGAAGAGCAAGGATACAAGTAAATTGATTCAAATGCTTCAACCTCCTTGCATTCATCAACATTATGTTATGAAGGATGATGTGCAAGTGTATGGACCAAATATGTGGGGATACTTTCACATCATGTTGCATAGAAAGTTGGTGTGCCTTCAGTTGGTAACACATTTGAATAACTTCCATTAAGTTATGTTTGTCCAATGGAATCAATATGACAAAGATACAACAAAGACATTATCTAGTATAAGAAACTTCAACCCCATTCATACAGGCATGAAAATTTACAACATTCAGTGAAATGCAGAATAAAGAAATTTTTCCAAGTGATTGGTCTATGGAATAAATTATAAAAAATACTTACCTCTTTAAACTTGAGTGGATGGGATCCAGTTATGCAGAATAAGAAGCCACAAGCATACTTCGCATCTAGAAGCCTTTCCTTTATATATTGGTGTACTTTGCTAAGGCTTTCTAGCTTGTGGGTTGACACCCTAGCTATGTGCCAAGATAAAGTCAGCTGCCACTAGTGGGAAATATATTAAAATCTCTGGATAAGCAAACATTATCTGCTTTTAGGCAACAACAGACAATGGAATA
This sequence comes from Magnolia officinalis, assembly GCA_021015155.1. Lineage (NCBI taxonomy): Eukaryota > Viridiplantae > Streptophyta > Magnoliopsida > Magnoliales > Magnoliaceae > Magnolia > Magnolia officinalis. The sequence goes on from JAJHSJ010000009.1 coordinate 30,939,948, forward strand.
ATCCACACATTTTATCTTCATACTAAGAGTAGGAATACAATGTTAAGTAAAAAAACGTTTCTAACAAACTTTTACAAGAAAGAAAAGCTCTAGAATATGATATCTTAAAGTCAAATAAAAGACGTCAATTGGTATTCTTTTATCCCAGTATTTTGACCGGTGCTGGACAGCTTTTGCTGAAGCAAGCCTTAGACGGGCCTTGTCCATAGTACTGCAAGATGAGAAAATCCTCAGGTATAATGCTACTGTCAGCTACTTAAAACAAGAGATTTAATTCATATGCGAAGGATAAATGTAAAATGAAGGCAAGGATGCCCATCGCCAAGAGATGAAAAAGTTTGTCATGTTAGTAGGCCTACAATACCTTGATTTTATATTCTTTGAAATCTCTCCAAAAGAAAGTATGTTTTTTTAGGATTTCCTAAGGTTTTCTATCCCTAGCGGCAGATGAGCATGTTAAGAGATAAAAAGCTTTTCACCAAGGTTTTATGCCAAATATCTGCTATGCAAAACCAAAGAGAAAAACAATGAAGAGTAACAAATTGGGGATATTAGCAGTGAAAACAAACTTTACATGGTAACTGGATTGCAGAAAATCATTATAAAAAATTTAGGGAATTAGTTCTTACATGTGTATGACCTGGCCTGGTTGATTCCAGAGACTCCCATGTCGACTAATCTGGTTTGAAAACTACGCATTAGACCATGTTGCATTCCCAAGTATATATGATGACGAAGATCGCCAAATCTAACAATGCAGCCATGACACCAAATGAATAATAGATATCTAAACATAACCCACCACGATTATCAGTTTTTCGCTGTATTGAAAAGGAGCAGGGGTGTAAGTCTTGTACATGGTAACTAATGGGTACAAAGGCACAATGATCTAGAGAAATTTTGTACTCACAATCTTATCTACATCATTAGAGAAAAATGATAAATTTTGTACTCACAATCTCATCTCCATTTTCATTTCCCATACACAGCAGCCCCAACTGATGAGTGGATGGGCCTGATTTCTGCGCCAGGTGAAGTTCATCATGGGGTCCACCTTATGCATGGCTTGGATGTCGAATAGGTGATCTTTTTTTTCTTTTTTTTTTTTTTTTTCTCGAAATTAATCACAGGTTTTCTGTCACTCTACAGAGAAAAAAAATCGGAGAAAAATCATGAAGAAAATTGGACAGTCTGAAGGTCCAATCTAAACTGTCCATTTTCCTTTCTCATGCAGGGAAGCTGCAACCAATGAGCGGACCAGCTTGATTTCTACGCCCAGCAACGTTCATTGTGGGGCCCACGTCATGCACGGCTCGGATGCCGTATGGGTGATCATTTTCCTCTACATTAATTTCAAACTTTCTACCGGAGACAGAAAAATTAGAAAAAAAGGGAAGAAAATCTCGGTAGAAAATCGGACAGTCAGCAGGTCCAATCTAAACCGTCCATGTTCGATTTACATGGCAGCCCAAACCATGAGCGAACCAGCCTGGTTTCTGTACAGGGCAACATTCATCGTGGGGCCCACCTTATGCACGTCTCGGATGTCCCATAGGTCATCATTTTCCTCGAAATTAATTACAGATTTTCTCTCATTCTACTGAGACGAAAATCGGCGAGAGAAAAATCAGGAAAAAAAAAATCTCAACAAAAAATCAGAGAGAAAACCCCATGTTTGCATCGAAATAGCTGAAATTACCTTATGATTAGATATGGTCGTAGATAATCTACTAATTACTTGAGAGAAAATCCCATGTTTGCATCGAAATCTGTTGTAGCTTGAGAGAAAAACCAGATTTGGTCTAGAGAGAGAGAGAGAGAGAGAGAGAGAGAGAGAGAGAGAGAGAGGAGAGAGAGAGAGACTAACCCTAGAGGAGAAGAGGTGGATTAAGAAAGGGGAAGCAAAGAGATGATCGATTGAGAGAGAGAAAGGGGGAAATAGAGAGAGGGTCGATTGAGAAAGGGGAAATAGGTGGAGATGGCGATGGCTGTCGCTGCCTCTACAGGGAGAGAGAGAGAGTCGAGAGAGGGGAGCCTAGGGCTTTTTGTACGGTATTTATACCGATCGCAAACCGACGCCCCATTTAAATTAGCTCCGCTGATTCGCCAATTACATCGTCGGCTAAGCCTCCTTTTGTTGTAGTGTGATCTCCTAGATAGAGCATTATTGTGGGGCCTAGTATTTGCACGTCATGAATAAGTTTTTGTCTTTGCTCTTTTTCCTGGGAGTGGGATGGAAATGATCACAAGCACTTTCAAGAGAGGACAACGGTTTTCATTAACCCTTACTATCTTTTAAAATAAAGTATTTAGCAGTCTAAATTTAACAAGCCAAATCATATAATTATGGTGAAACGTTGAGTGCGACGCGTGTAGGTAGAGCTGATCACTAGTGCACAACATTAAAAGGATGGAGTACGAGTACTTCATGAAATTGACCAAGTACTTTATGAAATTGACTGAGCACTTCGTGAAATTGATTGAGCACTTCTTGAAATTGACTTAGTATTTAATGAGATTAACCGAATACTTCTTGAAATTGACCGAGTACTTCTTAAAATTGATCGAGTATCTCATCAAATTGACATTGTACTTATTGAAATTGACCAAGTACTTCATTAAATTAACCGAGTGCTTCTTGAAATTGACTGAGTACTTGAAATTGACCGGGTTTTATCCATAAGGTCAATTTGATGAAGTACTCGATCAATTTCAGGGAGTTGTCGGTCAAATATCAGCGAGTACTCAGTCAATTTCCATCGTCTTCTCGATGTATTTCAACAAGTTCTAGGTCAATTTTTGTGAGTTATTCATCAATTTTGAGTGAGCACTGGTTAAATTTGAACGAGTACTCTTAGTGAATTACTAGCTGAATTTGCACATGTAGTCGGTGAACTACCGTCGTTGACTGCAACAAAAATACATTCATTATTGAGATTTTTCTTACTATAAACTTGACCTTTAACCCACCAGCTTTCTTAAACATCCTCACCTCCCACAACCGCCGTACTAGTAAAACCCGAGTCGAAGAAGTAAAAGAAAAGTTCTTTGAAGTGAAACAAGATTTAGAACCCTTTGAAAGATTACAGAAAATCCTTATGGAGAAAACTTACAAGATTCTAAGTTTATTAATGCAACAGTATGAAGGAATGAATATAATCCTATGCAAGATTGCAAATGTAAAATGATAACATCTAGAGATTAAATGGAGATTTTAGAGAAAAAAAAGATGAAAATAAGATGGGTTGGTAGGTTTTTTGGTATAAGTAATTGAAATTTGAAAAGTAAAGTTTGCATGAAAAGCCGGTGAGGTGGGTAAAAGTGAAGGAGTTTACTGCTGTTTTTCTGTTAGAATAAAGTCCTAGTCTTTAGGGACTGTTTTTCTGTTAGAATAAAGTCCTAGCCTTTAGGGATATTTACATGTATTTGAATTGTTCCAAGTTTCTGTTACCACCTGTTAAGATTGTGTATTGAATGGCTATTTAAGCCAAAGTTATTGTTAATAAAAATAAGTCATTCAATCCAGCTTGTTGTGTTCTTGTTCTTAGTTTCATATCAAAGTTCCTAACAATCTGGTATCAGAGCTCCCACTGGGCCTGATAAATCAAAGCAGCAATCTTTGAAGTTCTTGTAGCAGCACAGAAGATGACTATGGAAGGGAGTTTTATACAGCCAACCATTCCTCGATTTGATGGTCACTATGATCATTGGAGCATGCTGATGGAAAATTTTCTACGATCTAAGGAATTTTGGGGGCTGGTGGAGCCTGACTATATTGAGCCAGCAAGTGAATCGGTGCAGACAGATGCACAGCGAAAGAAGAATGATGAGATGAAGCTGAAGGATCTGAAAGTGAAGAACTATCTCTTCCAGGCGATCGACCAAACCGTTCTTAACACCATTCTCAAGAAGGATACTGCTAAAGATATATGGGACTCCAAGAAAAAAAAAATTCGAAGGAAATGCAAGGGTCAAGAGGTCTCACCTTCAAGCTCTCCGCAGAGAATTTGAAACTCTTGAGATGAGGTCCGATGAAAAAGTGACAGAGTACTTCTCTATGGTCATGATAGTGGCCAACAAGATGCGAATTTATGGAGAAGATACATAGGATGTTAAAGTGGTGGAGAAAATTCTACACTCTTTAACTGAGAAGTTCAACTATGTTGTATGTTCTATTGAGGAGTCAAAGGACATTGATGTCCTTACTGTTGATGAGTTACAAGGCTCATTAATAATGCATGAACAGAAGTTTCAAAGACAAAATGGTGAGGAACAGGCTTTGAAAGTGACATTTGAAGAAAAGTTTCAGAGACGAAATAGTGAGGAACAGGCTGTGAAAATGACATCTGAAGGAGGAAGAGGTCGTGGTCGTGGTACCTACAGAGGAAGAGGTCGAGCATACTTCAACAAGGCAACTGTGGAGTGTTACGGATGCCATAAACTTGGACATTTTCGGTATGAATGTCCTTCTTGGAACAAAGAAGCAAATTATGCAGAGCTTGATGAGGAAGAAGAAATGCTTTTGATGTCGTATGTGGAGTTGTATAAGGCCAGAAGAGAAGATGCATGGTTCCTTGATTCAGGGTGTTCTAATCACATGAGCGGCGATCGAACTATGTTCAATGAACTCGATGAAAAATTTTGACATTCGGTAAAATTGGGGAACAACACTAAGATGGATGTGATGGGAAAGGGAAGTGTGAAGCTGCTACTGAATGGAGTCAATCATGTTGTTGCTGAGGTATACTATATTCCAGAGTTGAGAAATAATCTCTTGAGCATAGGACAATTGCAAGAAAGAGGCTTGGCTATTTTGATCAGGGAAGGGATATGCAAGATATTTCATCCAGAGAAGGGTTTAATAATTCAAACCAACATGAGTGCCAATCAGA
>JAJHSJ010000009.1:30949839-31067339 GCA_021015155.1 Magnolia officinalis
CCAAGAAAACCGCCAGCAACTCCTTTGCCTGCGGTTAGCTAACAGCCGGTAAAGCCTCAGTCGGTAAAGGCTTTACCGACGGCCAGGACCTTTACTGACAGTTGTGCTGGACGCCGCTAAATCGTCAGCTTTTGCTACACGACCAGAAATGTGGTCAAAAGCTACGGATAAAATCCGTAGCTGAAGATGCGTACCCCAGTACCCCACAGTGCGACCAGAGCTATAGAGCAAATCTTTCTCATTAAAAAAAAAAAAGAAGGTAAAATTGAAGACAAATTTCTGGCAGAAATGTACAAGAAACACAGATTGCAAAACAAATTTAATGGATTCACTTACCGAAGGAGTAAAGCCATTAAATGGATTTTTCCCTGCTTTACAAGAAATACAGATTGCAAAACAAAAAGTGAAGAAGAATGCTGGGTCCATGAATTGAAGGAGTTACAAGAGACTTTTGGAAGTGAATAAGGAGTGTAGAAAGAGAGCTAACGAGGATATCAAGGAGTATAACAGCCATTGTGATAATACCCTCAGTCTGAGTTGCTTGGCATAAGCTTTGAATGCTTTATACTCTATTATCTTTTTCTTCATAAGTTTGTGGGAATTTAATTCTAATGTTCAATGCAATGACCATGTTGCTTGGAGTCTTGGACATCCTAGTCCCATATCTGTATCAGACTCCTGGCTGACATGGACAAATACATGGCATGTAGATGGTTCCTATGTTCATTGTTGCATGAATGGGATCCAAATTCATGAATGTGTGGTACAAAAATATGTTTGCTCATGCATGTGAATACTAGCATTTACACAATTCTATGCTAAACTGCTAATCTGTTTGTATGCACTACCAAGGCATCCTGTCACTTGTTTGTGCATGCATGCATGTGTGCATGTGTGTATGGATGGATCAATTAATTGATTTATGCAAGTTTATGCATATTCATATAATAACAGTTTTGAACTGATCTAAGCATTTAATGGCAGATAATATGCCCCTTTATGCTGGATCAGTTCTATTGGGCAGAGAGAATGTTCTGGCTCGGAGTTGCATCGGAAGCAATCCAGAGAAAACATTTGCTTCCAGATAATGAAGAGGATACAAGCATTACTGAAGCTGCAAATGCCTTAGCAAATGCCATTTCAGCAGCTTTATCCCCCAAAATAAAAGCACGTGCATCTGAAATTGCAGAGATAATTTCTTCCGAGGTACTTTTAGGAAATTTGCATATATGATATAATTTTCCCCATCTGAGATTTCTCCTGCAATTTGATATCTTTTGATAAATTTAGATTTTGAGGTTGGTTGAGTTGTTTTTGGAAAGGGATAACATGTTTCTTCTTGAAATCACCAATGGAGTGGAAGCACTAGAAACTTGTACATTCTTGGTTTTGCTTACAATGGCTGTTACTCCTTGCAATCCTCGTTAGCTCTCAACAACATTATGGCAAACACCCATGAAGTATAATGAGGAAATCATCAATAATCAGCAAACTGCAGATCTTCTCACTCTGAGTTAAGGATAAAATATTCCCTTCAAATCCCATAGCTTAATAAAAATATCAAGGTGTATGTAGCCTCAAGTTGTTCATTACGGAGTCTATTGCATTTTCAAATAAACAGTGAGCTTGTCTACTAATAACAAAAGGAAAGCATTGTTTCTAATGATGAACTAGCCATGACCAAGCATTTACCAAATTCAAATAAAATGAAAGCAGCATTCATCAAACAGGCACCTTCTTTTTTCTCGAAGGAAATCAGCTTCGCTAAGAGCATCACGGAACTCCAGCTCAAGTCGTTGAAGACAGGCTTCATATGCTTTAATGTCCCTGTTCACGTCTTCGACCTCTTTATCGAGTTTATCAGACAACACACGCATACATTCCAAACATAAAGGTTGATCAACCTGAAAAGACATGCACAAGCACATGTGCATAAACATAAAATGCTCAGAGGCTGAAATTTTATCTACAGCCCAAGCAAGGATGCCAAAAAATGAACTTTAAAATTTGCAGATGAAACCTGGAAGCAATTCACACCTATGTTTGGGCAGTGGCGATATCGAATGCACGCTTCAATACAGTTATACTCGAGTGAAAAATCTTCATGGTTTTTGTCTATGACTCAATACTGCATTTCAACATCCCAATAAACAGACCAAGAAAAAAGAAGAAGAAAGAACTGGTCTCTTTCTGTGATGTCAAAACTGCATTTTAAACTCACAAGCAACATGCATGAAAAAAATCCTGTGGGTTCTTTACCAATTTCAAAACTGCATTTTAAGTCCAAAACAAATGGATGATGGAACTTTCCTATTTCCTAGGATTTCAAAACTGAAAATGGCATGCAAAGAAAATTCTTTGTTGGTTTCTTTCAATGATTTTATGACTGCATTTAAACATACAAAAGAAGCAATCTGCATGGGTTTCTTTCTACGACTTCAGAACTACATATTAAGCCTAAAACAAACATGCAGAGAGAGTTTTTCATGGTGTTTTCTTCTTCATCTTCTTCTTTTTCTTCATATGCAATCCTCATCACAGTCTTTGTTTCTCTTTCGATTGAGCAGATAATTCTTTGGAGCATAAAGTAACAGAAGAACAGAACAAACTTGGGGTAGGAAAATCATTCACAGTTTTGAACCCAAAGGCTCTCAACAATCCAGACCTTAATGTGATCATTTGACATAGCTGTTCTTAAGGGAAAATCCCGACACATTAATCAGATATACTGCATTTTTACATACATGTATGGGTCATACAGTTCAAACTTGGGAAGCTGACAATTAGTCAATTCATTTGCATAGGATGTCTTTTATATTCATGATACATTGTTATTGGATTCAATGTTCAGCATTTGTGATTTTGTTGCCTAATCATTTAACTCTTGTTAGCTATGAGTAAAGAGAAAAAAAGGAACTCCATCATTTTAGCTTTTATACAGTCATATTATAGAAAGAAAGAAAAGAAAAAATTACTGTGACCCACTTGTAAGTTATATCATGATGCTTCTGCCAATTTTTTTTTTTGTTGTTGTTCATATATGTCTCTCCCTTTTCTTTCTCAATGTTATAATTCCAAAAGTCCTTTAGCTTTTATACAGTCATATTATAAAAAGAAAGAAAAGAAAAACTTACTGTGACCCACTTGTAAGTTGTATTTTGATTTTTGTTATCTGACATGCACTAAATCTAACAGATAAATTTTTTAAAAAGAAAGAAAGAAAGACATCCGCATAACCTGTCCTAGCAAATGAATCCAATGATGTTTCAGTCTTGAATCATTTTCTTTGATGCGTCATTTTCCACATCCATGTTTTAGTTGCTCTCTATTAAAAGTAATGATTTTCATTGACTGATTATATGAAAATCTCGTAGGTGATAGTTTGATTGGTTTGGTTTGAGATATAACCAAATAGCTTATGTTATGTTATCTGTTGTTTCATTTACCTTCTTTGGTGATCTTAGAACCAGTTCTAAAACCCAGACCCAACTCCTGGCTGTATGATCAGATTGGTTCTGGATTGGAACTGGCCGGCAAAGTGGCCGTATCACTATAACACCCAGTTAGTTGAGCAGAAACAATTTTGGATGGATACTAAAGAAAAATATCAGAAAGTACTTGTTATTCATGTGATCTGAGATATAAGGCAAACTATTTGCATTGTTGGAGGTCAATCAGCTGCAAGCCTGAAATGAACAGGGACAATATTTAGAAAAGGACTATGAATCTTTTCTGTACCAGAGACACATGCTAAAATAACGCCAAATATCAAAATGGATGATAGCTTTTATCTCAGTAGAAAGTCAAAAACAAAAATGCAGTTGCAGCTCAAGAACAGTTACTGCAACTCCATTGAGATGCAAAATAAGACTAGAGAGGGGTCATGAACTGGAGTCCAAACTCAATACTAACCTATACATGAATAATGGTTCCACAAATACAGCTTTAAGTTCAAAATATGGATTTCCAGCTTGTGTTACTGTCAAAAGAACAAAAGAAATAAAGGATGTGGCAGCAGGTTCTTTTTCTTTAAAGAATGGAAGAAAATGATATAACTCACCTTGACGCCCTTCTCCCTCCTTTACCTGGGCTTGGGACTGGCAATGCAAGAAATTGCATTGGTGAGTTAAAAAAGGAGCCCAAATAGTAGTACTTACATTTTTTGATATCTTCTCAATCTCAGATGTATAATATTCAATTGAATCCACTCTTTCTCCACGAAGTCCTAGAAAACCAGTCTGTCAAACAAAAAAGATGTGTAAAGGTGGAAGGTCAAAGATCTAAAGGAAAGAAAATGAAAACTTAAAGCAGGTTTTATATCTTAAAGTTTAAAAGATGAAAAAAAAAAAATAAAAATTGAAGATGCCATGAATACTAAAAGTCATTCCCCAAATAAGCAACAGAAACTCCAACATCTTCAACCATGAATGCTACAAATAATGCTATAAAAGATTTATTTATGAGGTCGTAATTAATGTTCATGGCTCTAAGCCAGATGCTCAACTCCAACCATTCAAGCCCAAGCCCACTATTGGGTAGGGACCATTGTGACAAATATCCAGAAGATATTGAAAGTCTTGCGATATTTCGATGGAACAATTCAATTAACGAAATTATTAAAATTGCAAGATTTTCAAAATATCAGCGGTTTTTTTTCATGATATTATTGAAAATAAATTTTAAAGTTTAAATTAATTCATTTTTCCCATATCTAAATAGAGAATTTTACAACTTAAAACTCCACAAAATCAAAGATCAGTATCAATGTTGAAGGCTAATTATCAGAACATTGCTTATTTATAGTAAACCCAAAATATAAACGGTACACATCATGGTACAATTTCATTTTTTTACAAATGCTTCTCCTTCCCTCTCCCGCATCCTAAAGACTATTTCCTCAAATAACGCCATCATGTTATCACCAGCAAAAATACCAAATTGTCATCCTAAAGGCTAATTTTATAACCAGATGTAACCTCATCTGGTTATAACCTCACTAGCTGTGTATTTTGCAGCAGATTGTGTTGGTCTATGGCTGCATGGGTAGTTTGCTACAAAAGTATGAGGCAGCCACCACTTTTGCATGGCACTTTCAAGGCCTCAATCCTTTAGAGAAGAAGCTGTTCCCTACTGTTCTGTCTTCTATCCCTCACATGAGAAGCCAAATACACCAGCGGATTTGGATGGGTTGCTTTGTGGGTTACTTCTATCAATTTCCTTTCAGAGATTGAGATGGTTGGAGATCTCTTGCAGCTCCTATGTTCTATTCCCATCCCCTTGAACCTCTCCACGTGAAGCACACACTTAAGTGCTTCCTTTGTGGCAACAGGGCAATCAGAGTCTTGGCCAAACACATAATTTTGTATGTCCATGGTGAGGGATGTCCTATTCTCGAATTGTAGTTGCTGTAATGATGAGTTATATTGCAGATCTGACATGAACATGACAATATAAAAATATGGTTTTAAGTTCGTCTTGAGCTTGGTCATGAAACTTCCATTGGCAGCTTTCAATATGAAAATATGCATCTAAATATAATTGTTTCACAGGGGAACCCACACTGATGGTAAAGAATTACAAAATTTATTGTTGTTTCATTTCTCTTGTATGGTTGCAATCCAGTATTATGTGACAACATTTGTCTAGCAGGTTACCATCTTCTTAAATAATTCATGGCTGGAAAAGGAGGTGCTATGCTTTTTAGTCGGTGTTTGATTACTCTTGCTGATTGTGACAGTGGAAAGGATATTGTCATGTCTGGTGGATGGATCACGGGGATGGAACAGGGAGTTCTAATGGGAGTCTCTAGTAATTTGAGTTTGATATCTTTCTGTTATTCCTTTTTGTGAAGTGATGCTCCATAGTTCCTGAACAAGGGGTTTTTTTTTTTTTTTTTTTCATGGTTTGGCAAACCAGAAAAACATGTATTGCATGGTCTTTTCTCTTCTCATTATTTATCCGTGATATAATTAAATAATGTATATTTGTAGTTTTAGCTAATACCATTGAACTTGTGAATCAGATCAATATATGAGAAAACTGAAAAAATAAAAACCTGCATCAGCACAAATTTAACATGCATAGAGATATTTGTAGTTAGATACCCATATGAAATCATTGATAAATTTAAACTTATTTTCGTTATAATTGATCAATAAACTAGTAAACAGATGGAAATGGAAGCATGCAAAATGTAGACAACTTAGGCAAACATAAGTAAAAAATTTAAACAACTTCGTTGAACATATATGGTACAATGTAACATATATGGTGTTCTATTCTCCAACTGACAACAGTGTAAATCAAGACTGGAAGGAGTTGCGTGCTTGCTGAAACTCATTCTTATTTCTGTCTCTATCTCCGTGATATGGATAAAGATGCTATCGTCCCTGTCAATAACTAAAATCATATAAGGTAGGTATGTATTGATTTAACAAATGTTGCTTTATATGGATAAATGAGCTGAAAAAAAAAAAAAAGACAGGGAATCCACAATGCAAATCCCTAAAAATGGATTCAACAACGCATTCGCCAAACACACCTGAGATGGATGAGAATCCGAGATTCACGAGCAGCAGAAGACCAAACTGCAGCAGAGGCCCGAGGAGAGAGAGAGAGAGAGAGAGAGAGAGAGAGAGAGAGAGAGAGAGAGAATAGGGTTTCCAGAGAGAGATAGATAGGAGAGTGAGAGTGAGAGGAGAGCGAGCAGAGAGGGAGAGGGAGAGGGAAAGGGAGAGCGTGCGAGAGGGAGAAGGAGAGGGAGAGGCAGAGAGAGGTAGGGAGAGTGAGAGGGAAAGGGAGAGCGTGCGAGAAGGAGAGGGAGAGGCAGAGAGAGAGAGAGAGAGGAAGAGCGTGCGACAGGGAGAGGGAGGGAGAGTGAGGGAGAGTGGAGAGGGAGAGGGATTCGGCGCTGAAAAATGTATTAGGATTTTTTTTTTTTTAGGGCGTACCCTTTGCCTGCAGCCTTGTAAAACTAGCCGTCGGTAGCAGGTTGGGCCATCCGTCGGCTAAGGCCCCTTTTCTTGTAGTGACACTCTGCCAAAGGATTAAAGTAACTAAGGGAGAGAGATCCAAACTTCTTCTGATTTCATTTCTTTTAACATATAACATGCAAAATTGCATGAAAAAAATGCCACCCAAAAATACAAACCGTTTAAAAAAGCCCAATTAAATCAATCAATGGGGTTTCTCCCATGAACAAATAAAATGATATTTAAACCCCCCAAAAGTGACAATGCAAACATCACAAGTGTAATTTGAATATCAAACTACCCTTCAAGGTTGGAACCATAAATCTTTGTGGGAGAGAAAAATATCATTCCCCATAAATAGAAAATGAAGGCAAAATAAAAATAAAATAAAATTTATAATAAAAATCACTGCATCCTCACCCATATGCCAGAGCTGGGAATCCCTCCATGCACAACAAACATCATGTAGTGAATGTGATCTGTGGCCGAAACCGAGCGTATTGCATATCAAGGTAGGGCGGCGAAAATGCTTCGATACTGAACTCTGTCGGGTAATCTACGCCAGTGAAGTTGTAACGCAAATGAGGGTTGCTGCCCGCAACAAGGATCCGACCGTCGGGAAGCACGACAGCTGATGAATGGTATACCCCAGCGATTGGTGATGGACTTAGGATCTGAAACTGGTGGCCCACTAGATGGATGATAAAGAATGGGTCTGGTGATCGGGTTCCGCCCCAGTTCCCACCCGGATGTGCCATTGGCTTCACCATTTATGATTAGGACATCGCCGGTGGGGACCAGCAGCATGTCTCCAATGACTCGGGCCATTAGCATTTCTTCCATTTCCTACTGGGCCTCAAGATCAGTGACTCTCAGCCGTCCACAGCTTGATAAAGCTGGCAAGAATGTTCCATTCCCGGCCCGCCTGAATGCATCATGTGGCGCCCGCCGCATACCATCATCTCGGCCATCAGGCCATCAACGCTATCACCATCATCAAGATGCAGCGGGAGAAGTACGGATGATCCAAAGCTGGGGTAATTCCGTGGGTCCCGCCCCGGGATCGGTGGATACTTCCTGACCACACGATTGTTCATGTAATCGAATCTGATTGCAAGATCATTAGCAAATATGAATAGGCTACCGTCCGGTAGCAGGTGCAAGAACCGGTAAAGATTGTTCTCGTCGATGTCCCGTGTCTCTTTCAAGAACCCAAGCCAGTAATTCACCTGGTCAGAGGCGCTCCTCGGAAAGAATTCATAGCTGAATTGTCGACGTCCACCGACGATTATCACCCGTCCATCATGCAGAATCTGATTGGTAGCATACCAGCGATGGACAAAAAGATATCTGGGCTTCTCGATCTAATCGCAATTTTGAAATAGTGGGCCACCCATACATGGGGGTCAATGTGCCGACCACGCGTTCGTCGTCATTGTATCCGCCAGTCTGTACGAAGGTGCCGTCGGGAAGAACGGAGCCGGATGAGCACCACATGTCAGTCTGGACAGTGAGAGGGCGAACGGTGTTCGATGGAACGTCGTATATGAGGGAGTGGGCAGTGCAGTCGATAATGAGGGCGGTATCGTTGGGTCCAATAGGCATCGACCGTCAGGTAAAGAGAGATTGGACGGTCCGAAATCGGTGCGGTCGAACATGACGACTTGGTTGGTGTAGATGAGCTGCATGTGCATGGCTGAGATGCCAATGCTCTTCTGCAGGAGGCGCCATTCGCCTGTGGCGGGAAGCTGTTGGTAGAGGTATAGGGGAGTGATTGTTGAAAGGGAAATTGACCATATTCGCCTCAAATTTTGGGCAAATTATCTCGATCGCCACGACACTCCATATATTCCCTAAATGGCGTTGTGACAGCTTTTGGAGTTTGTTTTGGACGAAAATGTCTCTGACCTATTCAGTAGTTGCACGGTTTTCTAGGGATTAAGGAGTTACGTAGTATTTAATGCCAGTAAAGTGATGTGTATGGAGCCCTTTTTGCGCGTGGGCAAGGACTAAACTCGTGGGGTCATATTGATGTATGTGTATAATCCATGTCGTCCATCCTTTTTACCGTGTCATTTTAGGGCTAGGGCCCAAATATCAGCCTGATCCAGAGCTTGTGTGGGTCACATAATAGAAAATAATGGTGACAATGGAACCCTCTGTTGAAACTTTCCAGGCTCACTATGATGTTTGTTAGAAGTGGACATTGCCCAAGTCAGGACTTTTTGGGCCCACGCCGAGCTGACAGACAAGGTGAACGGAACGGATCTCCCCATTATTGGCCTCAGGATATTGTACCAATGACTATCCTTTCCTTTAGTAGCAAAGGAAGTGAACATGTAACAACCGAACTTGGAAAACTACGACCCATGTCAACCACGACCCATATAACATGATAACTATGACCCTTACTACATTACAATCACGACCCTTACCACATTACAACCACAACCAAGGTATGGGTCGTGGTTGCCATGTTATGTGGGTCGTGGTTTTCATGAGGAAAGGGTCGTGGTTGTCATGAGGTAAGAGTGTGGTTGCTATGCTTTGCGGGTTGTAGTCTTCATTTTATAAGCCTTGGCAAAGACTGACTAGTGGGGCCTAAATTGATGTATGTAAATAATCTATGCCACCCATCCTTTTCGTCGTGTCAACCACGACCCTTACCTCATGACAACCACGACCTATTTAACATGACAACCACGACCCATATATAATGACAACCACAACCCATATCACATGAGAACCACGACCCCATATTACATGACAACTACGATCCATGACAACCACGACACATGAGATTTCCCATTGATGACTAGGGGTGTACCATTTATGTCATTGAGCTACAGAGTTGATTGGGTCGTGTATCACGGGATATCTCTGGCTCTCATGTTATATGGGTCGTGGTTCTTGTGTTATATGGGTCGTGGGTTCGTGTGATATGGATCGTGGTTCTCATTTTCTGCTCTCAAATTGCATGACAACCACGACCCATACCTCATGACAACCATGACCCATATAACATGACAACTACGACCCATACCTCATGACAACCATGACCCATATAACATAACAACCACGACCCATATAATATGACAATCACGACTCATATAAGATGAGAACCACGACTCATACAACATGACAACTACGACCTACCACCATGTATGTGTTTCATCCATGCAGCCCATCATTCTTACCATGTTATTTTAGGACTAGGGCCCAAATATCAGCTCGATCCAATGCTCGTGTGGCCCACATAATAAAAAATAATGACGACTTTTGAAAGTTTCTAGGCTCACTGTGATGTTTGTTAAAAGTGGACATTGCCCAAGTTAGGACTTTTTGGGCCCACACTGAACTGGCCGACAAGGTGGATAGATTGGATCACCCCATTGTGGGCCTTAAACAATGATATCAATGGTTTGATAGAAAAGAAATTGAACACGTTGAAAACCACGATCCATACAACATGGCAACCATGGGTCCACGACCCATATAACATGGCAACTACGACCCATGCAAACCAGGACCCAAATGGGCCGCAGTTGTATGGACCGTAGTTTTCATGTTATATGGGTCTTAGTAGTCCTCTTATATAGGTCTCAGTTGTATGGAGCGCAGCTGTCCTGTTATATGGGTCACAGTTATCCTGTTATATGGGTCGCGGTCTCAGTTGTCTTGTTATATGGTTCACGGTTATATGGATCATAGTTGTCCTGTTATATGGGTCGCAATTATCCTGTTATATGGGTCACGGTCGCAGTTATCTTGTTATTTGAGTCGTGGTTGCAGTTGTCCTGTTATTTGGGTCGCAGTTATCCTATTATATGGGTCGCAGTTGTCATGTTATATGGGTTGCAGTTTTCCTGTTATATGGGCGCGGTTGTAGTTGTCCTGTTATTTGGGTTGCAATTGTCCTGTTATATGGATAGCAATTGTCATGTTATATGGGTTGCGGTCGTAGTTGTCCTGTTATATGGGTCGCGGTTGTATGGATTGCAGTTGTCATGTGATATGGGTCGTAGTTGTTCTGTTATATGGGTCGTGGTTGTCATGGGTAGTGGTTATCCAATCACCATTATTTTCTTGTGGTGTGGTCCACTTGAGATTTATATCCTTCTCATTTTTGGTATAAAACTCTAAAATAATCTGTAAAAATGGATAAATGGAATGGATGTAACACATACATAACATCATAGTGGGCCCACAGAGCATCGACCACTAGCCACGGGGCTGTTAGCGGCGGGAGTAGCCAATCCATTTCCGTCCCGGATACGGACTTGGATTAGAGGAAGCAGATTGGCTAGTGTACCTCACACCAGCTATATAGTTGTTGTATTGAAGTCAGCAAGTTATGTGTGTCTGATCATGTAACATCCCGGATTTTTGTCAACCTGGGATTAGACATCCTTAGGCGATGGGTCGATCCTAATACCTTATTAACTTGTCAGAACTGAATCCCACAGTCTAAAATCGCTCCTTAACCCATTTCCTTCACAAATCCGACCCTTCACCACCTTGTTTTTTTAAATTTTGTAAGTGCTTTCACATTAGACACTACCTTAAAGTTATGTGATGAAGAACAATACTTAAACTAAACATTGCTACAAAGGTCTAAGTACCACCTCAGACCGAAATCACTCAGGACTAAATTCTTTAGAAATTAGGCGAGATTTAGCTAGTGTTAAACTAGAGTGCCTGTGAAATTAGCACCAATCACTTTAAATACGATCTGCATGACCCAAAACTTGTAGAATCATTGACGCTAGGTTACCCTAAAATTTAGGATCAATCTCATTACCCGGCTGCTCTCAGGAGCATCTCGAAACTCTGTATCGGATCTGGACTGCACGTCGGAAGTCCGATTAACACGAAGTTAAGAAACTAGGACCGCCTCGCTGGGCTTGACAACCATCTCGGAAATCAAATCCAGATAGTGTCCCAGCACTATTCGCTTGAGCTCGGAGTGAAGTGTGAGAAATGTGAAATTATTTCAAAATAAAATATCTTGAATAGTAATCTGACACCTCTCGCTTGCGGATCAGTTTTAAGCAACCAGATCGTCAGAATCAGACCAAATTACACCCTCGGATCAGGAGAAATTTCATACACATTTACATGTACTCGGAATCTCTGATCGAGATCCGCTGACTGTTGAACTGAAACTGGTCCGCCACGCGTGATCTGGAAATCCCACTGAAACGAAAACTTAATAGAACGTAGATCAGGTGTTGGTGAGCTTAAGTCCGACCTTTGGCTCAAGGAGACCCGCTAGAAGTCCTTCATTGAGCTAAAACTGACCCGTTTTGGTTATAACCTAAGTATACTTTGACCTGGAGTCTATTTCGGTGAGTTTTTAGGCTATATAAGGACCTTAAACCCTCTCTCATTACAGCCATACGAATTTGAGAGAAAACCTAGATGGAGAAGAGAGAAAAGAGAGAGAAAGTGTGGGAGTAGTGGGAGAACTTCCCTGCTACTCTTCCCTGCCGCTTAACGAGCTACACCGCTCCGTTCTAATCGCTTTTCCGGCGATTCCAGCTCCGTTTCTAGGTAAGAAACCCTAACCCTAATCTGATTTGGGGCTTGGGTGGTTGTAGGTTATGAAATAGCTAACCTATTTCATTCTATAGGTTATCAAACTACCGAATACGGAAGCTTAGCAAACCTATCGACTTCGTTATGATTCTACGACAAAAGGTGCGGACTTTAGGTGTATAGGTTATGGTTTTCAACGCTTTCAATGTCAGATAATGATAGATTCATGATCTGCATGCAATTGCACATGTACAAAGTGCTGTCTGTTTTCCGTTTCGATTAAAGATGAAAAATATGGAATTCTACATACTCTAGGTATTTGTAGAAAGTACGGTATACGTATAAATTTTGGAAATGTGTTTGACATGATTAATTGTTGTATGAATATATTATATGTGGATAAATTACTTGTTTGGCGAAAGGACTCGCCCTATACATGTTTTGCTTATATACACTATGTATGTTGAAATTGTGTATTCTAGAAAATACCGTATACGTATAAATTTTGGAGATGTACTTGTCATGATTATTTGTTATATGAATATGATATACACGGATAAAATACTCGCTTGGCGAAAGGATAGCCCTAATGCATGTTTTACTAACATACATCATGTATGTTAAAATAGTGTATTCTAAGTGTTTGTGAAAATGACCGAATGAGTATAAAATTCTCATTCGTGCTCGCCATGACTAATTGTCATGGATTTATGATTTGTGTATTGGCGATACCCCTTTGACGAAAGGATTTACCCTAAATCACCCCACGGCCAAAACACACTATACATGCTAAGATGTGTGGCCCAAGTGTTTGTGGAAATGACTGAATGAATATGGAACTTGGATTCCTGCTTGCCATGACTATCCGTTGTGGGTGTATGCGTGTTATGATTGGGGTAACTCCCTAGTGAAAGGATTTGGCCTTATACCTATGTGATCAACATATGTCATGTATGTTGATACATGTATTTTAAAGTGTTTGTTGAAATGTCTGAATGAGTAGTAGTTAGTAAATTGTAATGTTTAAGGGTGTTGAGATATGATTCTCAACTCCTTTAACTATGCGTATGATTTCCTTGGATAGCTGTGTGATTAGGAATTGAATATGTACAAACTCATGCTTGTGTTGTGCTTCATAACATGCTCAACTGCTTTTATGATTTTATCTATGTAATGCATATGTTAAATTCATGTTTACGTTGTATGATCCGTCATGGGTGATGGGGGAGTGGTGCAACGAATGCATGCAACAGCCCTGGCAGCCCTAAACAGATAATATCAGACTTTGATTGTATGATTTGAACCTTGATCCATTACTGCTTTACTATTTGAAATTAATTGTGTTTAGGGCTATGATTATAGTCCAGACAATCGGTACCAGAATTGAATTCGTGGCTGTGATTCATTTGCCACGTGAGATGTGTTCGACGAACTCGAGTCGTACTTCGGTTGGCTATAGTGGTTGGCCACGCGAAGTGCTTATGCACTTCATGTCGTTCAACTTGTTGTGCGCTCGAGTTAGCCGAGCTCGTCAGGCAACCCGATCTGTCTTATGTATGTTCACTATGTTTGGACGCTACTGCTTGAACCTAGGGTACCAAACTTACCAGTGGAATCCCTTTTAACAATGGTACCTCGATCCGCTAAGACTCATGAGCCGGGCATGGTGGTATGGGACACCGTGGTCGAGCTGTCGACCTACGCTAGGGTCACGTGCCTCCCTGTAGTGACCAGTGAGCAACCAGACTCGTGAGTCGATTATGGTGGTATGAGACACTATATTCGTGCTGTCGGCCTACATTGATAAGGTGATGGGGGAGCGGTGCAACCTTTGTGCGTAGCAGCCCTGACAGCCCTTTGTAGTGACCTCGAGCATACTCTGAAATCGCAGTGAGCCTTAGGGTTTGCCGCGGTATATAGAGTATGAACTAGGCCTGTTTCTGTATTGTGATGAATCGTTTAAGAGGTGATGGGGGAGTGGTGTAACCTTTGTGCGTAACAGCCCTGGCAGCCTTTGCAGTGACCTAGAAAACACACCGTCGTCTGATATTAACTAGGACTGACGACCCTAGAATGGATCATGTTTGGGAATGATACAAGGGAGGTACCTTAATTTCTCAATCCTGCTGTTTGAAATGGACTAACTAAAAACTCGGTAATCATGCTCATCATGCATTACATGTGCCTGGAAGATGTGGAGCACTGAGGGATGAAAGCATGTCGCGAATGTGAGATGGTGTCGCATGAGGGAGGGTGTGGTGATTGCATCCATCATTCCCGCATCCATACATGCATTAATAAGAGTAGTTAGGAGTGCTTGATTTTACTGCTTTATCATTACTGCTTGACTGTATTGAAAATATGTTAACCTATGCTTTATTGTTCCACTGAGTTAGCTACTCACTCCCACGTTACGGGATGGTGTTTCGAACACCCACCAGACATTGTCTGATTTTAGATGGCGACGCTACTTCTAAGGCAGAGCCGGACCTCTGCAATGACTACGATGCCTGCTTGTATTGGTTATCTTCTGACGGCTTCCAGTGAGCCGTGTCCTGATCGGCGGGGCTTTCTGGGATATTGACTAGAGGACCTTACACATTTGGTATATTTTAGGATTGTACTTGTAATTATTTAACCTGGTAATGTTATCACACTCTGGAGACTCATCTTAGTTTATATATGTTATCTATCTATCACAGTCTTCCGCTTGCAAATTTAACTGTCTCTGGAGTATGATATGCTGTTTGGCTTAATCTCACTCATGTTCACTACTCTAATACAGTCAATATTTAATCATCATTATCTATGTTGCATAAGTGATGTTCTGGAAACTCGAGAGTTGAGTTACTACTCGACCCTCAATTTTTCGGGATGTTACAGATCACAAGGTATATGTTATATTTAAACCTTCCATCCATTAAGCGAGTTCGTCTTATGGCTTGATATGAAAAATAAGACAGTTATAACTATCAAGTGGACCACACTGCAAAAAGCAGTGGGAGATTGAACGTCTACCATCCAAACACTTTTTGGGGTCACAGAAGTTTTGGATCAATATTGTAACGCCCTGAAAATCGGGGGTCGAGCAAAGCTCAGCTCCCGAGTTCTAACGCAACACTTATGTAACATAGATAATGATGATTATGATGAGTGCATTAAAACATGAATGGGATTAGACCAAAACAGCATATCATACTCCAGAGACAGTTAAATTACGCAAGCGGAAGACTGTGATAAATATATATATAATATTGTAAACTGGTGTAAGTCTCCAGAGTGTGAACATGTTACCAGGTTAAAGAATTACAAGTATAGTTTCACAATTTACAAAAATGAGAAAGTGTAATGTTCTCTATCCAAAACCCTGTAGCCCCGCCAGCCAGGAGAGCCTAAGTGAAGCCGTCGGAGAACTGCATATAAGAGTACTCCTCCTGATTGTCATAGAAGTTCGGCTCTGCTTCCTGAGCGCCGCCATCACCTGCAACTAAGACAGGGTCTGGTTCGTGTGTACAACACCGTCCCATAACGTGAGAGTGAGTGATCAACTTAGTGGAACAATAAAGCAGAGGTTAACATGTTATTAATTCAGTCAAGCAGTAATGATAAAGCAGTAAATCACACATCCCTAAGTACTCTTGTTAATGCAAGAATGGTATGAATGTATGATGCATGCCCTCGCCTACGCTCCCTCAGCGACTTCATTTCACGTTCGCGTATGAACAACACTGCCTCAGTGCTTGACCTGCTATGCCTGAACGCACGCGTAATGCGGTGCATGCATATGATTACCAAGTTCTTATTAGTCCTTTTCATACAGCAGAGTTGGGAAACTAAGGTACCTCCTTTATATCAATACCCAAACAATGATCCATTCTAGGGTCGTCAGTCCTAGTAAATCTCATACGATGTTGCAGTTCGAGGTCGCTGCAAAGGGCTCGTCGCTGTTCACTCCTCAAGTGCAGGGTTGTGATGTAGTAATAAACTCGGTGAGACCGAGGTCGAATCCCAAGGGACTGAAACCTGTACGTAATTTTGAAACTAAGTAGAACTAGAACTAGACTAAGATGAAAAACAAATCAAATCAATTTTAAAGAATAATGGTGAAATAATTATCTAAACTTAAGAGAATTCAGATGAAGGAAACTAGGGATTCAGAGGATCCACTTGTAGAGATCAGAGAGATCTTATGCCTGTATAAAAAATCATGAAAATTAACTGAACTGCCGTTGATATAGTTTTCAAGAGATGAAAGGTGTATGAATTAGAATGGATTCCATCACCAAACCATGCCCAGGAGATAAAGTAAACAACAGAATTAAACTAATTACCAATCAATCAATGTATGAAGGTTAGGAAGGGTACCATCATCCGACCATGCCCAGGAGACGATGGTGAACAATAGGCTTCCTGACGTCAT
Organism: Magnolia officinalis; assembly: GCA_021015155.1. Lineage (NCBI taxonomy): Eukaryota > Viridiplantae > Streptophyta > Magnoliopsida > Magnoliales > Magnoliaceae > Magnolia > Magnolia officinalis. Next base: position 30,966,769 of record JAJHSJ010000009.1, read on the forward strand.
AAACATAAGAGGAAAAGAACATGCTCAAAGCTATCGCAAACCCATTGTAATTTTAGTCACAACAGACCATTAAAAATTAAAAACATTCCCTTAATTAACTAAAATCAACATCAATTCAGTCTAAACAAAAAAAGACAAGCAAAGAGTCTCCCATCATACTACAAGCTTCACCTCTTAGCCCTAGCTAAGAGGTTTAGCCTAACAACATGATTAGGCTAGAACACATAAGAATAAAATAAGACAAAATAAAAATTAAAAAAAAACTCTAGAAGAACCACTCCCTCTGTCTCCGACTTCAAGCTCTCCTCTGATCTCCTCCTCCCCTTTTTCTTTTTCTCACGTCTTTCTTTATAGCCGGATGGAGGCGGTAGCTGCCTGATGAGAAGGAGTCACGCACTCCTCTTTACCCAGTTTGTTTGTAACGGAGCTGGACTCTCTGTTTCGCACGGAGAAAACCGTATGGATACTTACGTTCGACGAATCGTCTCGGGCGGCCGATCATCTATCTTACTCGTCTGACATCATGGCTGGAACCTTCCCTATCCTGAGAGTCCTCTGCATGGTCCGGATGACCCAAACGATCAACGATCGTGACCCACTACTTCCTGCAATTCCCGGATGCGGATCTTGGTTTCAAACTGGCGCTGAGATGTTGGTGGGCCCATTTCGGCTTTCTGTTGAGACATCCATTCCGTACACTGGGATCCCCACGGAAAACCAGTTGAACATGACGGTTTTTCTTCTGTTTTGGTGTGGCCCACATAACTTTTTGTTGCACCATTCGTCCTCCGTTTAGACGGTTGAAAACCGATCTTCGTTATTTCTTAAAATTTTGTCATCTAGGATAGAATGATAGGGAGCGTGGGCTTCTGATGGACGGTCCAGATCTGACCGATGAAGCACGGTGGTGGCCCACAAGATGCGTCCGCAAGCTCTGTTCTTGCATAAAAGAAAAAAAATGGATTTCTTCTGCTGTGCTGCTGGCGGGGCCCATGATTAACATCTATTATGAAATCCACACCGTCCATTGAATTCCTGGTGAAAAACCAGTGGGAAGGGGTAGTTTTGGTCGAATTTTGGTGCGGTTCAGTGATGTTTTCCTTTCGCCATCCATCCTGCGTTTGATCACGATTTATACATGTGTGCACGCAGGGAAACATAAGGACACCTAGGAGAGGGTCCAGCCTCCCCTATGGACACAATGGACGGTCTAGATCTTGTAAAAGGATGACGAGTGGGGCCCACTAGTGAAAAACGGACGGACAGCGTAAAGACGCTGTCCGTTCGTTTGCAGAGGAGAGAGGAAGACGGGTCAGCGTGCGTTGACTCGTTTTCAATTTTTGGTGCACGGCGTCTGTGCATGTGCTGTGCACACGCACGATGTAAGGTGGGTCCCCCTTTGACGTATGTGAACAATCTGATCCGTCCATTCTTTTCCTCATGTTAATTAACGAGTTGAGACCAAAATTAAAGCATATTCGGAGATCGGTTGGGCCCCAAATCACTGGTATGTGGGATGATCTGTCCGTTGGGCCACTTCAACATGGATCCAAGGGTTCAAATTTGAAGTGTACGGTTAATTTATAGTCTTCAGGCCTTGTATGAAGTTTTGAGCCGATCAGATGGTGAGAACCCTGTGATCTTGCATTCTGGACATTTTTCTGGCCTGTTTGAAGTGAGTGGCTGAAATTTCACTGATCTCTGGTGTGTAAATCTTCGATCTTGGTCCCATGGAGTCCCGTCCAATGCCTTGGCATTATCAAAGTGTTAATTTCATGCGTTTAACACCTTTTTGTAGTCTGTGCTCTCAAATATACCCTGTATCACAAACACAGTTAAGTCGAGACGTTAAACAGTATTATGCTCGTAAATCCAAGCAATAAATGGGGTCTGATATGCAATATTTGACCCTCAACATAACCCCCAACTAGCATTTTGCTAGTCCCGAGCAAATATGCGAAGAATAAGTTGAGAACTACAAGATAATTTATATGTACTCGAGTGAAAAATAAACCAGATACCGGAGTCGGAATTTTAAGATTCATGAATGTTGGGCATTACTTTCTCCTGTACTTAAGCACACGATAAACTTCATAATTAAGTTTAAAGTATTAGTCTATCAATTAGAACAATCCTAAACATTGAGTTCCATGGGTGTATAGTGTAGTCTCGGTTTGCATCATTAGGATTCAATTCTCCATTTCAGGATATCATTGGTAATCAATAAGAGAAATCGTGATAACCAAAACTTGCCTCACAGATCATCTTTCCATTCCTTCAGCTTTCCATTAATAGTAACACCAAGAAGGGGAATCAAATCCTCACCTATAAAGGGCAAACCTATGGCGAAGACTGTATACCCAAACCTTTTCTCATATTATCCATGGGGAATGAAATCCACACCTATAGGGAGCAAACCTATGGTGAAGATTCTTCGCCTAACCTTTTTCAATGGTATCTTTTCCTTTCAATTGATCATGACGGGCAATTGTTCAAGTTGGTTCCTTTTATGCTTTACTGATCACCAAATTAACCCTTCAGTTTCAAACTGAAATCTTAATGTGTAAGCGAGATGTGACATGTGAAATCATGACTCAATCAATGTTTAAAACCTCTAACCATGGACTAACAATTTAAATTTAACTATGAAATCTAACCGATAACTGAATCCAAGAGTCATAAATCACCAACATGGTTGTCAAAAATCACTTCAAATTCACAAGAAACTCTAGAAAAATTAAAAATTTTCACAATTTTTGCTCAAGACCAAGAAAACACTGATTAGACAACCTAATCTCCCACCCCCAACCTAAAATCTACATTGTCCTCAATGTAAAAGATGTAAGCATGCCATGCACATGGGACAATGAAAGTAAAAGAGAAGTGATGGGAAGATAGTACCTGGATAACGAATCGAGAGACTTTCCAAAAATATCAGCGAAAGAGTAAGTCAGCGCAAGAGAGAAACCAACACAAGTAAAACACAAATAACAAAAATAAATTCCTACCTATACCACTTTCGCAGGTGCTCTCGATTGCATTTAGCATATGCAACAAGCCTTTAAACCCCTAGGTTGCCCCTAGTGGACGAGTTGTAGTCTCGTGCGGGTTTGCAGTAATGTTACCCACAAACATTGAACTAACTAGGAAAATGAAATAAATTGAAAAGCTGGGTTACCTCCCAGGAGTGCTAAGTTTAACGTCTTCAGCCAGACCAAAACAACTACCCTAGTCTTAAGAAAGCGATGAACCTACCTATACCTCCATCAGACTAGGAGATCAGTCCTGGTAAATAGGGTCATTCAGAGGCGTGGATATGTCTTCTGAATCGAATTTCTCGACAAATGGTTTTAATGATGTCCATTTACTTTAAACTCCTTGCCATTGTCGGGATCTCTTATTTCGACGGCCCCATGCGGATACGCAGTGACAACAATGTAAGGGCCTGTCCAACGAGATCGAAGCTTACCCGGAAAGAGATGTAATCGAGAATTATACAAAAGGACCTTCTGACCAGGCATGAATGATTTCCGTAGAATATGTTGGTCATGAAACGCCTTCATTCTGTCCTTGTAAATTCTTGAGTTCTCGTATGCGTTATTCCGAATTTTTTCAAGTTCATTTAACTGAAGCTTGCGCAGCGAGCCAGCGTCGTTCAGATTTTTGATCGCCCAGTAGGCTCTATGTTCCAACTCCATAGGCAAGTGGCAAGCCTTCCCATAGACGAGTCTAAAGGGAGACATTCCAATAGGGGTTTTAAAAGCAGTACGGTAAGCCCATAAGGCATCGGTCAATCGGATTGACCAGTCTTTACGATCAGGGTTAACCGTTTTCTCCAAAATGTGTTTGATCTCCCTATTAAAATCTCAGCTTGCCCACTTGTCTATGGGTGGTATGGGGTGCTCACCTTATGAGAAATACCGTATTTCTTCATTAAACTCTCGAATGACCTATTACAAAAGTGTGAGCCCCCATCACTAATGATGGCTCGAGGCGTTCCGAATTGGGAAAGGATGTTTTCTTTTAAGAATTTAATGACCGTACGATGGTCATTAGTTCGACATGGAATCGCTTCGACCCATTTAGTGACATAGTCTACGGCAAGCAAAATATATAAATTCCTAAAAGATTGGGGGAATGGCCCCATGAAATCGATGCCCCAACAATCAAATGCCTCTATGATAAGAATGAGATTCAAGGGCATCATATTTCGACGGGACAATGCTCCCAATTTCTGACAACGCTCACAAGCTTTGCAAAACTCATGAGTGTCCCTGAACATAGTGGGCCAATAGAAGCCACACTGCAGAATTTTGGCCGTGGTCTTTTTAGCAGAAAAGTGACCACCACAGGCGTGTGAGTGACAAAAGGAGATGACACTCTGATGCTCATCGTCTGGCACACATCTCCTTAAGATTTGATCTGGGCAATATTTAAACAGATATGGATCGTCCCAGAAAAATTTGCGAACCTCGGTAAAAAATTTCTTATCTTGTGCGGTCCAATGTGTCGATATGGAACCTGTAGCAAGATAATTAGCAATATCAGCGAACCAAGGTGAATGGGAGACTCTGAACAGTTATTCATCAGGGAACATGTCGTTGATATGGGTCGCCTCAAGGGAATCAGATGTATTAAGGCGAGAAAGGTGATCGGCCACTACGTTCTCTACTCCCTTTTTATCTTTAATTTCCAAATCAAATTCTTAGAGTAGAAGGATCCATCGTATCAGGCGGGGCTTAGAATCATTCTTAGAAAGAAGGTATTTAAGTGCCGCATGATTTGTATAGATAATGATCTTGGATCCAATCAAATAGGACCTAAATTTGTCCAAGGCGAACACTACGGCTAAGAGTTCCTTTTCCGTAGTCGAGTAGTTCACTTGGGCAGGATTTCAAGTCCTACTTGCGTAATGGATGACGTATGGCCTCTTATCTTTTCTCTGGCCTAGAACCGCTGCAAGAGCATAATCATAAGCGTCGACATAAGCTCAAAAGGAAGGCTCCAGTCGGGTGGCTGCATGATAGGTGCAGTGGTTAACATGCCTTTAAGCTTGGTGAAAGCTTCTTGGCATTGCTCAGTCCACTCGTATGGTGCATCCTTTTGAAGAAGATTACATAAAGGACGAGAGAGGAGACTGAAGTCCTTTATGAATCTTCTGTAGAACCCAGCGTGTCCTAAGAAGGATCGCACGTCCCGTATGTTCTTGGGTGGAGGTAGGTTAGAGATAAGATCAATTTTTGCCTTATCCACCTCGATTCCTTTGGATGAGATGATATGTCCAAGGACAATTCCCTTATGAACCATGAAATGACACTTCTCCCAATTAAGTACCAAGTTCTTTTCTTCACATCTTTTCAGCACACATTTAAGACTTTCCAAGCACTTACTGAAAGATGAACCGTAGACAGAGAAATCGTCCATGAAGACCTCTATATATTGCCCCACCATATTAGAAAAGATACTCAGTATACATCGCTGAAAGGTGGCAGGGGCATTACATAGTCCAAATGGCATCCTTCGGTAAGCAAAGGTGCCGTAGGGACATGTAAATGTGGTCTTTTCTTGGTCCTCATGGGCAATTTCAGTCTGATTGTAGCCCGAATACCTGTCAAGGAAACAGTAATAGGAATGACCAGTTAGCCTTTCCAAGATTTGATCAATGAAGGGCAAAGGAAAGTGATCCTTCCTTGTGACGGTATTCAACTTTCTGTAGTCAATGTACATTCTCCAACCAGTAGTGACTCTAGTTGGCACGAGTTCATTATTAGCATTGGCTACGATGGTGCTTCCGGACTTCTTAGGAACCACCTGAGTTGGACTCACCCATTGACTATCAGATATAGGGTATATGATACCTACATCCAATAGTTTAAGAACCTCGGCCTTAACCACTTTCTTCATGTTTGGATTTAGTCTACGTTATGATTGCCGAGCGGTCTTCGCATTATCCTCAAGATATATGCGGTGAATACAAATCGAGGGGTCGATTCCCTTGAGGTCCGCGATCGCCCATCCAAGGGCTCCCTTATGCTTAGTGAGAGTAGCTATGAGCATACTCTCCTGTTCTTTCTCCAGGTGGGCAGAGATCACCACCCGGTGTGTCTCATCTTGACCTAAATAGGCATATTTCAAATCAGAGGGCAACGGTTTTAGGTCAAGCTTCGGTGGCTTGAGGTTAGACGGTAGGGGCACTACATCGGTTCGTGGCAATTCTTCAAATTGTGGCCTCCAACGGTTAACTTCAAGTACCGGTGCAGTATCAAGCAAGGCACACGTCTCCCTAATCATATCATCATCAAACTCATGGGAGTGGGCCAGGCATGTCTCTAGAGGGTCGGAGGATAAGGTCAGAGGTGTCGTATTTTCCACGAAAGAGTTAATCATGTTAATGTCGTGGAAATCGTCATCATCCTCTGAGTTGCTGCTGTTATTGAAAAGATGTTTGACTCCAATGTCAAATTCCCAAAAGACATAATCATGACACCATTCCTGCAATTGATAATTGCATTTGACGTGGCAAGGAATGGGCGACCAAGAATGACGAGAATCTGAGTGTTCATGTTATTGATGGGTTCGGTGTCCAAGATGATAAAATCTACAGGGTAGTAAAATCTATCGACTTGGACTAACACATCCTCAATTATCCCTCTTGGTACACGAACAGAGCGATCGGCAAGTTGTAGTGTGGTTAGGGTGGGTTTTAACTCACCCAAACCTAGCTATTTGTATACCGAGTAGGGAATTAGATTGACGCTCGTTCCTAAGTCAAGAAGTGCATGATCAATTCGATGGTTCTCGATTACACATGATATGGTTGGGCTACCGGGATCCTTGAATTTCTGCGGCACGTCTTGCTTCAGGATGGCACTCACTTTCTCAGTCAAGAAAATCTTCTTTTGAATACTCTACCGTCTTTTGGTCGTGCATAGGTCTTTCAGAAATTTTGCATATGAAGGAATCTGTTTTACGACATTAAGTAGAGGAATGTTGAGTTTCACTTGTTTCAACACCTCCAGAATATCCTGAGAGCTAGAAAGACGTTTTGGTGCAACCAACCGTTAGGGGAACGGAGCAACTGGCTTCTCTAGAAGTTTCGGTTCTAATTTTTGTGGGGCATCACTAGATCCATCATTATTGTCCTCTTCTGGTTCTTGAGGCTTTTCGGGCCTAACTGGAAGGTTTTTATCAATGATCTTCCCACTCCTAAGAGTGGTGATGGATTTAGCGTGCCCCATTTGATTTGAAGAGCTGGGATCACTTATTTCGTACTGCAGTTTAGGATTGGAGAGAGGTTGTGCAGGAAGCATCCCCTTTTTTATAACCGTCATACGTGAATCCATCTTTTGCATAAAATCTGTAAATCCTCGTATTACCTGAGCCAGCTCTTGTATGAAATTTTGAACCGGTTCTTCTTGAGGTTTCCCCTGATTTGGATTTTGATTGAAGAAACCTTGTGGGGTCGCAGTTTGTCCATTCCTCCAACTAAGATTGAGATGATTTTTCCAACCAGGATTGTACGTGTTAGAGGTAGGTCCATTAAAAGGTCTTTGATAGTTATTTATGGCATTAGCTTGCTCATTCAACACTTCTCGAAAAGCAGGTATTGTAGGACAATTTTCAGTTGTGTGAATGTTGCAATCACAGATGCCGCAAACAATTTCATTAAACTTATCCTTCTTTCCTTCCATGGCCTCAAATTTTCTTATGAGATTAGTCACTTTGTAATTGAGATCATCTTCTTCTTTCAATAGATATACTCCACCTCTCTCCTTAGATTGAGTCAGCCTAGACGTGGTATTCGAATTTGGGTAATGGTCCCATGATTGTGTTTTTTCAGCAAGTCCATCGAGGTAATCCCATACCTCATCAACATTTTTATTTATGAATTCTCCATTACACATTGTCTCGACCAATTGGCGCATGTCAGATGTTAGTCCATCATAGAAAAAATTTGTAATGCGCCACGTTTCAAAGCCATGTTGTGGGCATGAACTAACAAGATCTTTGAACCTTTCCCAACATTGGAAGAATGTTTCACCTTCCTTTTGGGCGAAGTTCATGATTGCTTTTCTGAGGGTAATCGTTTTATGATGTGGAAAAAATTTCTTTATGAATTCCCTCTGCATATCATTCCATGTGCCAATGGATCTAGGACGCAGTGAATGTAACCACGTCTTAGCCTTCTCTTTCAAAGAGAATGGAAAGAGTTTCAGCCTGACTATGTCCTCAGACACGTTTTGAAAATACAAAGTGGCTATGATCTCATCAAACTCTTTCAGATGTAGATACGGTTCTTCAGATTCAAGCCCATGAAATTTAGGAAGGAGTTGGATTACCCCTGGTTTGATATCCATATGTCCCGTATTCAGTAACATCCCGAAAAATCGAGGGTCGAGTAGTAACTCAACTCTCAAGTTTCCAGAACATCACTTATGCAACATATATAATGATGATTGAATGTTGGCTGTATTAGTGCATTGAACATGAGTGAGATTAAGCCAAAACAGAATATCATACTCCAGAGACAGTGAATTAGCAAGCGGCAGACTGTGATAGATATATATACAATATAAAAACAGTGGTGGGTCTCCAGAGTGTGATAATGTTACCAGGTTAAATAATTATAAGTATAGTTCTAAAATATACCAAATGTGAGCAAGTGTAATGTCTTCTATTCCAAGTACCATAGTCCCGTCAATACAATACCAGGTCTTCAAAGACCTGTCAAAGAGCTAAAAGTAGGAGAACTCCTCTACATCATAGTACGGCTTTGCTTCATAAGCATCGCCATCACCTGAAACTCAATAAATTTGGTTGGTGTGTACAACACCGTCCCGTAACGTGGGAGTGAGTGATCAACTCAGTGGAACAATAAAAGCATAGGTTAACATGTTATCAACTCAGTCAAGCAGTAATGATAAAGCAGTACAATCAAACACTCCTAACTACTCTTATTAATGCAAGTATGAATGCAGTCATGATGTATGCCCTCACCACACCCTCCCTCGTGCGACACCATCTCACGTTCGCGGCATGCTTTCATCCCTCAGTGCTCCACATCTTCCAAGCACATGCAATGCAAGATGAGCATGGTTACCGAATTTTTATTAGTCCATTTCAAACAGCAGGATTGGGAAACTAAGGTACCTCCCTTGTATCATTCCCAAACATGATCCATTCTAGGGTCGTCAGTCCTAGTTAATCTCAGACGATGGTGTGTTTTCTAGGTCACTACAAAGGCTGCCAGGGCTGTTACGCACAAAGGTTACACCACTCCCCCATCACCTCTTTAATGATTCATCACTATACAGAAACAGGCCTAGTTCAAACTCCATACACCGCGGCAAAACTCTAAGGCTCACCGCGATTCTAGAGTATGCTCGAGGTCACTACAAAGGGCTGCCAGGGCTATTGCTCGCATTCGTTGCACCACTCCCCCATCACCTTATCAATGTAGGCCGACAGCACGAATATAGTGTCCCATACCACCATAATTGGCTCACGAGTTTGGTTGCTCATTGGTCACTACGAGGAGGCACGTGGCCCCAGCGTAGGCCAACAGCTCGACCACGGTGTCCCATACCACCATGCTCGGCTCATGAGTCTTAGCGGATCGAGGTACTATGGTTAAAAAGGATTTCACTGGTAAGTTTGGTACCTTAGATTCAAGCAGTAACGTCCAAACATGGTGAACATACATTAGACAGATCGGATTACTTGACGAGCTTGGCTAGCTCAAGCGCACAACAAGTTGAATGACATGAAGTGCATAAGCACTTTGCGTGGCCAACCACTATCGCCAACCGAAGTACGACTCGAGTTCGTCGAACACATCTCACGTGGCAAATGAATCACAGCCACGAATTCAATTCTGGTACCGATTGTCTGGACTATAATCATAGCCCCGAACACAATCAATTGCAGATAGATAAAGCAGTAGTGGATCAAGATTCAACTCATACAATCAAGGTCTGGTATTATCCGTTTAGGGCTGTCAGGGCTGTTGCACACATTCGTTGCTCCACTCCCCCATCACCCATGACGGATCATACAACGTAAATATGAATTTAAACATATGCATTACATAGATAAAATCATAAAAGCAGTTGAGCATGTTATGAAGCACAACACAAGCATGAGTTTGTACATGTTCAATTCCTAATCACACAACTATTCAAGGAAATCATACACATAGTTAAAAGAGGTTGAGAATCATATCTCAACACCCTTATACATTACAATTGCTAACTACTACTCATTCAAACGTTTCAACAAACACTTTAAAAATACATACATCAACATACATGACATATGTTGATCACATAGGCATTAGGCCAAATCCTTTCACTAGGGAGTTGCCCCATTCATAACACGCGTACACCCACGATGGATAGTCATGGCAAGCAGGAATCCAAGTTCCATATTCATTCAGTCATTTCCACAAACACTTAGGCCACACATTTTAGCATATATAGTGTGTATTGGTCGTGGCGTGATTTAGGGCAAATCCTTTCGTCAAAGGGGTATCGCTAATACAACAAACAATTATCCATGACAATTAGTCATGGGGAGCACGAATGAGAATTCTATACTCATTCAGTCATTTTCACAAACACTTAGAATACACTATTACAACATACTTAGTGTATGTTAGCAAACATGTATTAGGGCGAATCCTTTCGCCAAATAAGTATTTTATTCACATATCATATATTCATACCATAAATAATCATGTCCAACATACTTCCAAAATATATACGTATACGGTATTTTCTACAATATACTATTTCTACATACATAGTGTATATTAGCATAACATGTATTAGGGCAAATCCTTTCGCCAAATCAGTATTTTATCCATATAACATATATTCATACAACAACTAATCATGTCAAACACATTTTCAAAATATATACGTATATCGTACTTTCTTCAAATACCTAGAGTATGTAGAATTCCATATTTTTCATCTTTAATCGAAACGGAAAACAGATAGTACTTTGTACATGTGCAATTGCATGCAGATCATGAATCTATCATTATCTGACATTGAAAGCGTTGAAAACCATAACCTATACACCTAAAGTCCTCACCTTTTGTCGTAGAATCGTAATGAAGTCGATAGGTTTGCTAAGCTTTCATAGCCTACAACTATCAAAACCCCAAATCAGTTTAGGGTTAGGGTTTCTTACCAAAAAACGGAGTCGGATTCGCCGAGAAAGCGACGAGAATGGAGTGGTGAAGCTCGTATAACGGCAGGAAAGAGTGGCAGGGAGATTCTCCCACTGCTCCCACACTTTCTCTCTCTTTTCTCTCTTCTCTCTCTAGGGTTTCTCTCAAATTCGTATGGCTGCAATGAGAGAGGGTTTAAGGTCCTTATATAGCCTAAAAATTCATCGAAATAGACTCTGGTTCAAAGTATACTTAGGTTATAACCAAAGTAGGTCAGTTTCAGCTCAACGGAGGACTTCTGGCGGGTCTCCTTGAGCCAAAGGTCAGTTTTAAGCTCACCGACACCGAATATACGTTTAGTTAAGTTTTCATTTCGGTCGGGATTCCAGATCGCAAATGGCGGACCAGTTTCAGTTCAACGGTCAGCGGATCTCGATCAAAGATTACGAGTACATGGACATGTGTATAAAATTTCTCCTGATCCGAGAGTGTAATTTGGTCTGATTCTGACGGTCTGGTTGCTTAATACTGATCCGCAAGCGAGTGGTGCCAAATTACTATTTGAGATATTTTATTTTGAATTAATTTCACATTTCTCACACTCTTCACTCCGAGCTCAAGCGAATAGCGCTGGGACACTATCTGGATTTGATTTCCGAGATGGTTGTCAAGCCCAGCAAGGCGGTCCTAGTTCCTTAACTTCGTGTTAATTGGACTTTCGACGTGCGGTCCAGATCCGATACGGAGTTTCGAGATGCTCCCAAGAGGAGCCGGGTAGTGAGATTGATCCTAGATTTTAGGGTAACCTAGCGTCAATGATTTTACAAGTTTTGGGTCTTGCAGATCGTATTTAAAGTGGTTGGTGCTAATTTCACAGGTACTCTAGTTTAACATTGGCTATTTCTCGCCTAATTTCTAAAGGATTTAGTCCTGAGCCCTTTCTGTCTGAGGTGGTACCTGGGCCTTTGTAGTTTGTATATAAAGTGATCCAAGTTATACTACTTAGCTAGTTTAGGATAGTGTCTAGGATGAAAGTGCTTAGAAAAATTGAAAGAACAAGGTAGTGAAGGGTGGGATTTGTGAAGAAAATGGTTTGAAAAGGGAGTTGAGGCTTTAATCGGGTGTTTGAGAAGTTAAACTGGTGTTAGGATTGACCCATCGCCTAAGGACGTCTAATTCCAGGTTGGAAAAAATCCGGGCTGTTACAATCTACCCCCCTTAAAACAAAATTTCGTCCCCGAAATTGGCTAAGGGTAATAAGGAAAGATTTAATTATTTCCTTTGCCTAAGTTTTATTGCGTAGGGTATATACTAGTCTGGTTCATTTTAGTCTACCCCCCTTAAAACTTGTTTCTTTATCCATTTCTCATACCCTAATGGTTTGCTACAATTTATTTCTTTACCTATTTGGAGTCTCGACGACAATTCCCAACAATTTAGAGTAAGATAGCTGTTTTCATTGTTTGACCCACACGGAGAGACGGTTATAGTGGGCTTAATCCTGATACATCGATCATTTACTGGGCCAGGGTAGAAAGCTCATTGTATCCCTTCCGAATCCTGGTGGATCCTGGTCGTCTACTCGTCAGCAGAGAGTCCATCGGTAGTCACCTAGGACTGGGAATTGGGTCAAGCCGCGAAACTTCGCAGTTGTAGATGTCAGTAACTCCATAATCCGATCACTCTATAAAGGTAGGGAATGTCCATCATTGAAAGGCTCAAATTGTTTATTCTAAGGTTGCCCTTTAGGTCTTAGTCTAAGAGAGTCCTCGATATTATCTATGTCCAAGGAAAGGGTGAATCAAATCTTACTAGATCATCCTAAAACATTTTCATAGTAGAACTTACTAGGGCTTCTATAATGTTCGTATTCAACAAGCACAGTTTCGATCCTGGGCCAGTGGGGCAGGGGTCCACCACGCTTTCGCTGCGCTACCCAGATCAAAGAGGTGTATTAGCCGACCTAACTAGAGTGGGCTCATCATGTTCTACTCCCCTTAAAAATTGATTTCTACCTCCAGGGTTCAAGATCTATGTCCTGTTCTGTATGTCGAAATAAGGTGTAATTTAGGACCTATCCTTGACACGAATGGGATGCGGTCTCCCACTACATTGGTCTTCTTTTCATCGATAATGTGTATTATCACATTGGTACCTATGGGTATCGAAAGGAGCTAAAAATGATGGATAATGTGGTTGATTTCAGGGGCAGGTGTGAGTTTGAGGCCAGATGCCTAAGTCTACCAAAGGAGGACTATCATCACGGTCTCGACCTACCTTATGTACTCATGTCAAGCCTAACAGGCAGGCTATCTTTTTACGTTCATATGCACAAAATGTATGCCGACATGGCATGTAATTTGGGACCTAATTCCTAACTATTTGTTGCCCATTTGGGTAATTCCTTGGGCCTAAAAGATAAAATCGCTATCGGCTATATACTCCTAATACTTTTCAAAGACGAAGTTATAAACTTTTGGTTGCAAGTGGTTCGGCCAACACGGAAGAAAGTTGCGTAGTGGGTCTGAGCCGGATACATAGATCTTCTGCCTCATGAGGACAGAAAATGTATCGTATTAGTTCTTAATCCTAGTTGATCCCGACCTTCTGCTTGATCAAAGCATAAAGTTCATTGGTCACTACCAGGATTGAGAATTTGATTCAGACCGCGAGTACCTCGCTTATATGTAGTTTCTCTACTCCGTGTTCCCGATTATACTAAGTCCTTGAGAAGGCAATTCTAAGGGATGTATTGATTGGACCTAACATTGAATCCAAGGGATATATAGGTTTTCTCTAATCGTGAATAGTTTGTACGTCAAACAAGCTCCCTAAGAGTTACTAAGGAAGCCTAAAGTATTAAGGGGATTCAACAACGGAACGGGGTCTCGCTTAACTTATTCAAGCCAACTAACTAAGTCTATCATGCAATTGGCTTAGCATAAATAATTAGCCTTTTACTTTCCTTAGCTGAACCCGTAGTCTAGTCTTAATTTAGGAGTAGCGGAAATCCATAAGTGAGTCCAAAGTCTATGCTTATACGCTAGATGATTTCACTTCATTTCTAATACAAGGAAGGGTTTTATCACTTAGGGTCAAAGTTGTCTAATTGGAACTGAGTTGCCTGAAGTTGAATTTAACTACGCCCGAACATTTCACACATGCTCATACCAGCTAAGGGTCTATTTGGCCAGTGGTCTTAAGTTGTACTAAATGAGACTGTATTACTAATCCTACCCGGGATTGAGAGTGACATGGTTGGTAGGAGGGTGGGAGGGGATTAAAATTAATGGTATAGGCTTTGGAAAATGTGCCTTGTGTCGGAAAGTGTGAGATGGGATTTCCAAATCCCAGGATAATGAATTTCTAAGTGTACTTAGAAAGGGAATTTCAGAATTTACTTTTAATTGCACACACTCCAAACATGGTATTGGAAAACATGGGATACACCAATCTAGGAACCATACCCTACACGTACATTTATTATTACTTATACAATTCTATCCACCTTAAACTCACCTAATGCAGTTGGCCGAACGGGCCCTAAAGGGAGAAAAGGGGCTGGAGTTTTGGTTTTCCACAGATTTGAGCCTCGACAGGGATAGCAAAGGCCTAAAAGACAGTGATGGAAGATGACGAATGGAAAGGTAGGATGGGTTAGAGAGGTTACACGTTTTTGAGCTCCAAATGAGGGGTGTAGGAGCTAAAATGAGAGAGAATGATGAGGGTAGGAGGATAGGTAGGGTTGTAAACGATGGAGTGACGTATGGTTGGACAGGAAACAACGAAATGGGTGATTGGAGTGGAGTTTTGAGAGAGAAAACAACAATTTTTAAGAAAAGGGAGAGCTTGGAGGTGGGCTTTATGAAGGAAGTAGGTGTTTGGGGTGTTTAAAAATGAAACACCATACATCAGGGGGCCACACTAGTCCCCAAACTCGGTCGGCCCAAACAGCGGGCCCGGCCCAACAAAGAAAGTGGCGAGGCCTCGCCAAAAAAATTTGTGGTTTCAAAAGGGGGGCCCCATGAACGTGTTCCTCCAGTCCCCTAGGTCTCAAAAAACACTGGGTCCCACCCTGGGTACCCCTGGAAGTGCTCCGTTTGGCCCCCCGACTCTATTTCGCTCAATTTCGGGTAGTTTCGGGATAATCGGACGTATCTTGCAATCCGGAATGAGTTATCTGACGTAAAATATATGAATTTGGGGTAGAATGAGCTAATGAAGCCAACCAACCCTACTATGCTAGGTTGCGCAGCCCGAAATTGTGAAAACACCCTCCGATTGACAGTCGTTTCTTTGTTTCAATTTCGTTTTACTAAAAATAGTAGTTTTAGTTTGATTATTCTTCATCCGTTGGGCTTTAGGAATTATGCCCATTGTGGAAAGGGCTTGAAATAATTAGGAGAACGGTTTGGTGAAGCCAAATAGGACACTTACTATTTTTGGCCGAAAACCTTACGCACTAATAGACATCACGACCTTATAGTAAGTCGCTAATTCTACGAGTTTTAGTTGTAGTTTGTTTCTGATTTTTTTTTTTCCATTACTTGGTATCCCTATTTAAAGGGTTGTGAACTCGTTGTTAGTCATTCATTAATCAATTTCGAATGTATTAAAATTTATTTCTATTTTCTGCTTTCTTTCCTCATGGATTCGAGAAGTCTCTGTGAGGAGTCCAGAGAAGCTCCGAGGATCCGGAGTAGTTATCATTATCACGCTTAACAGTTGGGATGAGGTGGATTGTGATCTAGACTCATTACTAAATGGCCTAGGAATGTTTTAAGATTGACCCGTGCGACCATGGTTGAATACGGGCTCGATTTCGGCATTCCTTTTTTTTTTTTAGTGAACTTCGCCAATTGGCGAAATCGGGATACCTATAACTGTTTCTACGTTCCGTCGCTCCCTCCTAAGTCAAAGTGCGTCAGTGTGCGTCGTGTGACCATAACCCAGGTCCGGTTTAATCCAAATCATGCTTTGATACCAACTGTAACATCCCGAAAAATCGAGGGTCGAGTAGTAACTCAACTCTCGAGTTTCCAGAACATCACTTATGCAACATAGATAATGATGATTGAATGTTGGCTGTATTAGTGCATTGAACATGAGTGAGATTAAGCCAAAACAGAATATTATACTCCAGAGACAGTGAATTGGTAAGCGGAAGACTATGATAGATATATATACAATATAAAAATAGTGGTGGGTCTCCAGAGTGTGATAATGTTACCAGGTTAAATAATTATAAGTACAGTTCTAAAATATACTAAATGTGAGGAAGTGTAATGTCTTCTATTCCAAGTACCATAGCCCCGTCAATACAATACCAGGTCTTCATAGACCTGTCAGAGAGCTAAAAGTAGGAGAACTCCACATCATAGTACGGCTTTGCTTCATAAGCATCACCATCACCTGAAACTCAACAAATCTGGTTGGTGTGTACAACACCGTCCCGTAACGTGGGAGTGAGTGATCAACTCAGTGGAACAATAAAGCATAGGTTAACATGTTATCAACTCAGTCAAGCAGTAATGATAAAGCAGTACAATCAAACACTCCTAACTACTCTTATTAATGCAAGTATGAATGCAGTCATGATGTATGCCCTCACCACACCCTCCCTCGTGCGACACCATCTCACGTTAGCGGCATGCTTTCATCCCTCAGTGCTCCACATCTTCCAGGCACATGCAATGCATGATGAGCATGGTTACCGAGTTTTTATTAGTCCATTTCAAACAGCAGGATTAGGAAACTAAGGTACCTCCCTTGTATCATTCCCAAACATGATCCATTCTAGGGTCGTCAGTCCTAGTTAATCTCAGACGATGGTGTGTTTTCTAGGTCACTGCAAAGGCTGTCTGGGCTGTTACGCACAAAGGTTACACCACTCCCCCATCACCTCTTTAACGATTCATCACTATATAGAAACAGGCCTAGTTCATACTCCATACACCGTGGCAAAACTCTAAGGCTCACCGCGATTCTAGAGTATGTTCGAGGTCACTACAAAAGGCTGCCAGGGCTATTGCTCACATTCGTTGCACCACTCCCCCATCACCTTATCAATGTAGGCCGACAGCACGAATATAGTGTCCCATACCACCATAATCGGCTTACGAGTTTGGTTGCTCATTGGTCACTACGGGGAGGTACGTGGCCCCAGCGTAGGCCGACAGCTCGACCACGGTGTCCCATACCACCATGCCCGGCTCATGAGTCTTAGCGGATCGAGGTACCATGGTTAAAAGGGATTTCACTGGTAAGTTTGGTACCCTAGGTTCAAGCAGTAGCGTCCAAACATGGTGAACATACATTAGACAGATCGGGTTACTTGACGAGCTTGGCTAGCTCGAGCGCACAACAAGTTGAACGACATGAAGTGCATAAGCACTTCGCGTGGCCAACCACTATCGCCAACCGAAGTACGACTCGAGTTCGTCGAACACATCTCACGTGGCAAATGAATCACAGTCACGAATTCAATTCTGGTACCGATTGTCTGGACTATAATCATAGCCTCAAACACAATCAATTGCAGATAGATAAAGCAGTAGTGGATCAAGATTCAACTCATACAATCAAGGTCTGGTATTATCTGTTTAGGGCTGCCAGGGCTGTTGCACACATTCGTTGCTCCACTCCCCCATCACCCATGACGGATCATACAATGTAAATATGAATTTAAACATATGCATTACATAGATAAAATCATAAAAGCAATTAAGCTTGTTATGAAGCACAACACAAGCATGAGTTTGTACATGTTCAATTCCTAATCACACAACTATCCAAGGAAATCATACACATAGTTAAAAGAGGTTGAGAATCATATCTCAACACCCTTATACATTACAATTGCTAACTACTACTCATTCAAACATTTCAACAAACACTTTAAAATACATACATCAACATACATGACATATGTTGATCACATAGGCATTAGGCCAAATCCTTTCACTAGGGAGTTGCCCCAATCATAACACGCGTACACCCACGATGGATAGTCATGGCAATCAGGAATCCAAGTTCCATATTCATTCAGTCATTTCCACAAACACTTAGGCCACACATTTTAGCATATATAATGTGTATTGGTCATGGCGTGATTTAGGGCAAATCCTTTCGTCAAAGGGGTATCGCCAATACAACAATCAATTATCCATGACAATTAGTCATGGCGAGCACGAATGAGAATTCTATACTCATTCAGCCATTTTCACAAACACTTGAATACACTATTACAACATACCTAGTGTATGTTAGCAAACATGTATTAGGGCGAATCCTTTCGCCAAATAAGTATTT
Organism: Magnolia officinalis; assembly: GCA_021015155.1. Lineage (NCBI taxonomy): Eukaryota > Viridiplantae > Streptophyta > Magnoliopsida > Magnoliales > Magnoliaceae > Magnolia > Magnolia officinalis. The sequence goes on from JAJHSJ010000009.1 coordinate 30,985,256, forward strand.
TATTCACATATCATATATTCATACCACAAATAATCATGTCCAACACACTTCTAAAATATATATGTATATGGTATTTTCTATAATACACTATTTCTACATACATAGTGTATATTAGCATAACATGTTTTAGGGCGAATCCTTTCGCCAAATCAGTATTTTATCCATATAACATATATTCATACAACAACTAATCATGTCAAACACATTTCCAAAATATATACGTATACCGTACTTTCTTCAAATACCTAGAGTATGTAGAATTCCATATTTTTCATCTTTAATCGAAACAGAAAACAGATAGTACTTTGTACATGTGCAATTGCATGCAGATCATGAATCTATCATTATCTGACATTGAAAGCGTTGAAAACCATAACCTATACACCTAAAGTCCGCACCTTTTGTCGTAGAATCGTAATGAAGTCGATAGGTTTGCTAAGCTTTCGTATTCGGCAGTTTGGCGACCTATAGAATGGAATATGTTAGCTATTTCATAACCTACAACTATCAAAACCCCAAATCAGTTTAGGGTTAGGGTTTCTTACCAAGAAACGGAGTCGGATTCACCGGGAAAGCGATGAGAATGGAGTGGTGAAGCTCGTATAGCGGCAGGGAAGAGTGGCAGGGAGATTCTCCCACTGCTCCCACACTTTCTCTCTCTTTTCTCTCTTCTCTCTCTAGAGTTTCTCTCAAATTCGTATGGCTACAATGAGAGAGGGTTTAAGGTCCTTATATAGCCTAAAAAGTCACCAAAATAGACTCCAGGTCAAAGTATACTTAGGTTATAACCAAAGCAGGTCAGTTTCAGCTCAACGGAGGACTTCTGGCGGGCCTCCTTGAGCCAAAGGTCGGTTTTATGCTCACCGACACTGGATCTACGTTTAGTTAAGTTTTTATTTCGGTCGGGATTCCAGATCGCAAATGGCGGACCAGTTTCAGTTCAATGGTCAGCGGATCTCGATCAGAGATTCCGAGTACATGGATATGTGTATAAAATATCTCCTGATCCGAGGGTGTAATTTGGTCTGATTCTGATGGTCTGGTTACTTAATACTGATCCGCAAGCGAGTGGTGCCAGATTACTATTTGAGATATTTTATTTTGAATTAATTTCACATTTCTCACACTCTTCACTCCAAGCTCATGCGAATAGCACTGGGACACTATCTGGATTTGATTTCCAAGATGTTGTCAAGCCCAGCAAGGCGGTCCTAGTTCCTTAACTTCGTGTTAATCGGACTTTCGACGTGCGGTCCAGATCCGATACGGAGTTTCGAGATGCTCCCGAGAGCAGCCGGGTAATGAGATTGATCCTAGATTTTAGGGTAACCTAGCGTCAATGATTTTACAAGTTTTGGGTCTTGCAGATCGTATTTAAAGTGGTTGGTGCTAATTTCACAGGTACTCTAGTTTAACACTGGCTATTTCTCGCCTAATTTCTAAAGGATTTAGTCCTGAGCACTTTCTGTCTGAGGTGGTACCTGGGCCTTTGTAGTTTGTATATAAAGTGATCCAAGTTATACTACTTAGCTAGTTTAGGATAGTGTCTAGGATGAAAGTACTTAGTAAAATTGAAAGAACAAGGTAGTGAAGGGTGGGATTTGTGAAGAAAATGGTTTGAAAAGGGATTTGAGGCTTTAATCGAGAAGTTAAACCGGTGTTAGGATTGACCCATCGCCTAAGGACGTCTAATTCCATGTTGGGAAAAATTCAGGCTGTTACATATTCTCAGGAAAAACTATACATGAGGGCGTGCTCACCCCCCGACGGTTGTAAATAATCCCGTAAAGTACGAGGCGGGGGTGCTTGATGCACCTCATTCTCATCATGTAGTTCCTCATCCCTATGTTGAGGTAGTGTTTGAGGTTGATTTGCAGCCATAACCTCAATTAACTCAGGGGAATTCGACTGATGTCTAGTCCTGCGATGGACAGTTAACCCCTCAACTAATCCTCCTTCAGTCAAGAGACGTCGAGTGTTGTCACGAGCCCACTTGGGCATGAAACACTCGCAGCCCTCAATCAAATTCTAAACCTAATCCTAAGAAAGAAAATAAGAATCTAGAAAGAAAGAGAGAGTTGGAAGGAGGTTACCAAATTGGAGTCTCTAAGCTAAAAAAACTGCAAAACAAAACAAAATAAGTTAGTTTCTAATAGAAAAGAAGGAATTCCTAAAAAGAAGGAAGTAGAAAATTTCTAAAATAAATTAGGAAAGTCCTAGACTAGAAAGTAACTTAATAAAAGATATCTGACAAATAGAAAGTAGAGGTTAGAAAGGGCTTACTGAATTAGAGGTTTCTATCTTAAAGGCCTATAAAACAGGAAGGTTAGTTTCTAAAAATCAGGAAAATCTTAACCTAAAATTAAAACCTAATCTCAAACTAATTCTAAAACAAATTAATTTCAGAATATCGTAACCGTCAGTCCCCGGCAACGGCGGCAAAAACTTGTTCACTCCCCAAGTGCAGGGTTGTGATGTAGTAATAAACTCGGTGAGACTGAGGTCGAATCCCAAGGGACTGAAACCTGTACGTAATTTTGAAACTAAGTAGAACTAGAACTAGACTAAGATGAAAAACAAATCAAATCAATTTTAAAGAATAATGGTGAAATAATTATCTAAACTTAAGAGAATTCAGAGGAAGGAAACTAGGGATTCAGAGGATCCACTTGTAGAGATCAGAGATATCTTATGCCTGTATCAAAAATCATGAAAATTAACTGAACTGCCGTTGATATAGTTTTCAAGAGATGAAAGGTGTATGAATTAGAATGGATTCCATCACCAAACCATGCCCAGGAGACAAAGTAAACAACAGAATTAAACTAATTACCAATCAATCAATGTATGAAGGTTAGGAAGGGTACCGTCATCCGACCATGCCCAGGAGACGATGGTGAACAATAGGGCTTCCTGACGTCATAAACATAAGAGGAAAGGAACATGCTCAAAGCTATCGTAGACCCATTGTAATTTTAGTCACAACAGACCATTAAAAACTAAAAACATTCCCTTAATTAACTAAAATCAACATCAATTCAGTCTAAACAAAAAAGACAAGCAAAGAGTCTCCCATCATGCTACAAGCTTCACCTCTTAGCCCTAGCTAAGAGGTTTAGCCTAACAACATGATTAGGCTAGAACACATAAGAATAAAATAAGATAAAAAAAAAATTAAAAAAAAAAACTCTAGAAGAACCACTCCCTCTGTCTCTGACTTCAAGCTCTCCTCTGATCTCCTCCTCCCCTTTTTCTTTTTCTCACGTCTTTCTTTATAGTCGGATGGAGGCGGTAGCTGCCTGATGAGAAGGAGTCACGCACTCCTCTTTACGCAGTTTGTTTGTAACGGAGCTGGACTCTCTGTTTCGCACGGAGAAAACCGTATGGATACTTACGTTCGACGAATCATCTCGGGCGGCCGATCATCTATCTTACTCGTCTGACATCATGGCTGGAACCTTCCCTATCCTGAGAGTCCTCTGCACGGTCCGGATCACCCAAACGATCAACGATCGTGACCCACTGTGCTTCCCGCAATTCCCAGATGCAGATCTTGGTTTCAAACTGGCACTGAGATGTCGGTGGGCCCATTTCGGCTTTCTGTTGAGACATCCATTCCGTACACTGGGATCCCCACGGAAAACCAGTTGAACATGACGGTTTTTCTTCTGTTTTGGTGTGGGCCACGTAACTTTTTGTTGCACCATTCGTCCTCCGTTTAGACGGTTGAAAACCGATCTTCGTTATTTCTTGAAATTTTGTCATCTAGGATAGGATGATAGGGAGCGTGGGCTTCTGATGGATGGTCCAGATCCGACCGATGAAGCACGGTGGTGGCCCACAAGATGCGTCCGCAAGCTCTGTTCTTGTGTAAAAGAAAAAAAATGGATTTCTTCCGCTGTGCTGCTGGCGGGGCCCATGATTAACATCTGTTGTGAAATCCACACCGTCCATTGAATTCCTGGTGAAAAACCAGTGGGAAGGGGTAGTTTTGGTCGAATTTTGGTGCGGTTCAGTGATGTTTTCCTTCCGCCGTCCATCCTGCGTTTGATCGCGATTTATACATGTGTGCACGCGTGGAAACATAAGGACACCTAGGAGAGGGTCCAGCCTCCCCTATGGACGCAATGGGCGGTCCAGATCTTGTAAAAGGATGATGAGTGGGGCCCACTAGTGAAAAACAGACGGACAGTGTAAAGACGCTGTCCGTTCGTTCGCAGAGGAGAGAGGAAGACGGGTCAGCGTGCGCTGACCCGTTTTCGATTTTTGGTGCACGGCGTCCGTGCGTGTGTTGTGCACACGCACAATGTAAGGGGGGTCCCCCTTTGACGTATGTGAACAATCTGATCCGTCCATTCTTTTCCTCATGTTAATTAACGGGTTGAGACCAAAATTGAAGCATATCCGAAGATCGGTTGGGCCCCAAATCACTGGTATGTGGGATGATCTATCCGTTGGGCCACTTCCACATGGATCCAAGGGTTCAAATTTGAAGTGTACAGTTAATTTATAGTCTTCAGGCCTTGTATGAAGTTTTGAGCCGATCAGATGGTGAGAACCCTGTGATCTTGCATTCTGGACATTTTTCAGGCCTGTTTGAAGTGAGTGGCTGGAATTTCACTGATCTCTGGTGTGTAAATCCTCGATCTTGGTCCCATGGAGTCCCGTCCAATGCCTTGGCATTATTAGAGTGTTAATTTCATGCGTTTAACACCTTTTTGTAGTCCGTGCTCTCAAATATACCCTGTATCACAAACACAGTTAAGTCGAGACATTAAACAGTATTATGCTCGTAAATCCAGGCAATAAATTGGGTCTGATATATAATATTTGACCCTCAACAGTTGCCAAATCAGTACACGCCTAGTTCATACTCTGATTACTATGGAAAGGCTCGTTACCTCAACGCAGGTTCAGTGTATGTTCGAGGTTACTACAAAGGGCACGTCTAGGGCTGTCAGGGCTGTTGCACGGAATCATTACACCACTCCCCCATCACCCATCACGGCTTCGTCACCAAAACAGTGTAGGCCGACAGCTCGAATACAGTGTCTCTTGCCACGTATTCGGCTCACGAGTCTGGGTTGCTCACTGGTCACTATAAGGAGGCTCGTCGCCCCAGCGTAGGCCGACAGCTCGACCACGGTGTCCCATACCACCATGTCCGGCTCATGAGTCTTAGCGGATCTAGGTACCAAGGTTAATGGGTTTCACTGATAGGTTTGGTACGTTAGGTTCAAGCAGTAACATCCAAACATGGTGAACATACAATGGCCAATCGGGTTACTTGACGAGCTCGACTAGCACGAGCGCACATCAAGTGGATTGACATGAAGTGCGTAATCACTGCGTGTGGCCTAACCACTGTCGATAACCGAAGTACGGCTCGGATTCGTCGAACACATCATGTGTGGCAAAACAACATCATCCACCAATCTGGGATCGGTTACCGATTACCTGGACTATACAATAGCCCCAATCACATTTAATTACAACAGAATATCCTAAAATATAGTTAAAGCAGTTATGAATCAAGATTTCAAATCATACAATCAAAGGTCTGATGTTGTCCGCTTTAGGGCTGTCAGGGGTGTTGCACGGAATCGTTACACCACTCCCCCATCACCCTTCACGGCTTTGTTGAAATACAACTTAAACATGGATTTATACATATGCATTACATAGAGAAACAGACACTATAATATACGGTACATGGAGGAAAGCATACATATTGTTAAAGGAGTTGAGAATCATATCTCAACACCCTTATACATTACAATTGACTAACTACTTACTCATTCAGACATTTCAACAAAAACTTTAGACTACATACATCAACATACATGACGTATGTTGATCACATAGGTATTAGGCCAAATCCTTCCACTAGGAAATTGCCCCATTTATAACACGTGTGCACCCACGACGGATAGTCATGGCAAATATGAATCCAAGTTCCATATTCATTCATTCATTTTCACAAACACTTGGGCTACACACTTTATCGCATATAACGTATATTTGGCCGTGGCGTGATTTAGGGCAAGTCCTTTCGCTAGGGAATTGTCGCATACATAACAAGCATATAGTCACGACAAATAATCATGTTAGGTACAAATCCAAATTTCATACGTATACGGTATTTTCTACAATTATGAAGAATACAGTATATTCAACACAGTTAATGTATAACTGAAAAATGAAACGGACATCACTTTATGCATGTGAAATAGCATCCGCGTCAGTAATATATCATTAACCGACATTGAAAGCCTTGAAAACTATAACCTATACGTTTAGAGTCCGCACCTTATGCCGTAGAACTGTAATGAACTCGACAGAGACTCTAGGTCTTTGTTAACGATGAAATGGCAACCTAGATCACAAGTTAAGTCAGCTATCTCGCCACTTGCAACAATTGAAACCCTATAACAAGTTAGGGTTAGGTTTTCTTACCTAAGAACGAAGTCAGAATCGCCCTGGTAGCGACACGGATGCGATGAATAAGCACGTAGACTAGCAGAAGCGATTCTCAAGAATAACTTCCACTCATTCACTCACTTTCTCTCTCTCTTTCCTTCTCTTTTTTTCTTCTCTCTCCCTTAGGTTTAGGAAATTCGTATGGAATATGAGAGAGAGGGTTTAAGCCTCTTATATAGGCCCAGAATTGCCGAAAATAGGCCCAGGGCCAAGGTATACTTAGGTTATGTCCAAAGAGCGTCTGTTTCAGCTCAACGGAGCACTTTTAGAGCCCCTCCTTGAGCCAAAGGTCGGACTTAAGCTCCCTGACTATGGATCTAGGTCGAGTTAAGTTTTCATTCCAGTCGGGTTCCCAAATCACACGTGGTGGACCAGTTTCAGTTCAACGGTTACCGGAACTCGATCAGGATTACAAGTACATTGTCATGTGTATGAAATTTCTCCTGATCCGAGGGTGTATTTGGGTCAGATTCTGACGGTCTGATTGCTTATATCAAGCCCGCAAGTGACAAGTCTCAGATTACTTAAATTAGATTTAATTTCTAAAGAAAATCACGTTTTCTCACACACTTCACTCCGGGCTCAAGCGAATAGCCCCGGACACTATCTGAATTTGATTTCCGAGATGGTTGTCAAGCCCAGCAAGGCGGTCCTAATTATATAACTTCGTATTATTCGGACTTTCAACATGCAGTCCAGATTCGATACGGAGTTTCAATGTGCTCCCGAGAGCAATTGGGTAATGAGATTGATCCTAGATTTTAGGGTAACCTAGCGTCAATGATTCTACAAGATTTGGGTCTTGCAGATCGTATTTAAAGTGGATCAAGCAGATTTCGTAGCTAATCTAGTTTAGTACTTAGTTACTTCTCGTTTAATTTCTAAAGGATTTAAGGTTTGAGAAGTTAATAAGGGGTTAGGATTGACCCTTGCCTAAGGACATCTAACTCCAGGTTGGAAAAAATCTGGGGCGTTACAAATATGAAATTTGTTTTTCCTCTTCATTCAGGTTTCTGTGACCTTATGAACAGATTTGATGGAAAATAAACGTTATGGTGGGCCCTACGAATTGTTTAACGATGAAAATCATTATCTCTGATGCTATTTGTGGTGTGGTCCAGATGATCTTTGGATATTATTCATTTTTTGTATAATGGTCTAAAATGATCTCTAAAAATAGATGAACGGTGTAGATATAATAAATACATCACTGTGGGGCCATGTAACTTTGATCTACTTTGAACCATTAGTGGAACTCAGAGCTGGAGCGGATTTCCTGGCACGACACGTACCTACAGTGACGAACGACACGTACCTACAGGGCCATATAACTTTGATATACTTTGAACCGTTCGCAATCCTCGCATGACACGTACCTACAGGGACGGACACGGAATTTCCTGCGAAAGCCTTTAACAGGAAGTTCGTGCGCAAGAATGTGCGGTGCGGCCCACCATGATGTTTGTTAGACATCGACTCGTCTATCCATTTTTTGAGCCCATTTTAGGATACGCGACCAAAATTGAGTTGGATCCAAAACTCAAGTGGGTCACGCAAGAGGAAACGGTGGAGATTTAGTGATCGTCGTTGAAATAATCTTATGGCCATAAAAGTTTTGTATCGGGATTTCTTTTTTATGTTTTCACTTCATCTCAGTGGGATTGACCTTATAAACGGTTTGGATGGCATATAAACATGAAGGTGGAGCCCAAGAAGGTTTCAACGGTCAGAATTTCTTTCCCCACTGTTTCTTCTCATGTGACCCACTTGAGTTTTGAATCCAACTCATTTTTGGTCGTGTGTCCTAAAATGATCTCGAAAAATGGATAGACGGGGTAGATGTCTGGCAAACATCACGGTGGGCCCCACCGTGCATCCTTGCACAGGAACTTCCTACCAAAGGTTTTTGCAGGAAATCCGTGTCCTACAGGGATGCGGATTGGATGCTGACTGGTTGAGTAACGAGATTCGCTATTGAAGTGGCGTCACCAAGTTATGTGGGCCCCAACATAATGTATGTGTTATATCCACACTGTCCATACATTTGGAGAGATCATTTTAGGACATGGACCAAAGAATAAGACAGATCCAAGGCTGGGGTGGACCCCACTGCATAAAACAGTGGGCAGAATAACACCCACCGTTGAAACCTTCCAAAGGTCCACCATTATGTTTATTTGAGATCCAACTTGTTTATGTGTTAACGCAGACATGAAAGAAGGGAAAACAAGAATATTAGCTTGATCGAAAACTTTCCTGGCCCTTAGAACTTTTAATGGTGGGCGTCACTCTCCCCACTGTTTTCTATGGTGGGATCCCCTCGAGCTTTGGATCTGACTCATTCTTTGTAACATGGCTTACTAGGATCTCTCAAAATGGATGAATGGTGTGGATACAAAATACACATCATGGTGGGCCCACATCACTTGATGAGGTAACTTTAGGAAATCCACGTCCATACATTCGCGAATCCCATCCAGGTAATTGCAGGAAGCGGATTGCCTACTGAGTAACGTACGCTAATCATACTGAGTAAACTCTATAGGGTCCACCGTAGATGCATTGTATAAACTTCGTCCATCCATTTTATCATGTAAATTTAAGGTTTTAACCCAAATATTAAGCATATCCAAATCTCAAGTGGGTGTGAATTGACGTCTACTATTGAAAAATTCTTAAGAGGCAACATAAGTTTTAGATCAAGCTGATATTCGTGTTTTCCCTTCATCCATGTCATTGTGATCTTATGAACCGTTTGGATGACAAATAAACATCATTGGTCTTTAGAAAGGTTTCAACGGTGGAAATAAATAATTCCACTGTTTCCTGTAGTATGGTCTATTTAAGCTTTAGATATACTTCAAATTTGGGTTGAACCTCTAAAGTGATCTGAAAAATCAGATGGACAGCGTGGATAAAACACATGAATTCATAGTGGGCCCAACAGAGTTTACTCAATACAATAAGAGCATACTCAGTACGCAATCTGATTTTGTAATTGTATTTGGGTTTCTTGGAATGCACATTATCTATTTGGTTTCTTGCAGCCATATATGAAGTAACGTAACCCAATTCTATGGGCCCATATATGTTTTGTATCCACACCGTCCATTCATTTAGAGAGATCATATTTGGCCATGGTCCAAACAATGAGTTAGATCCAAATCTCGAGTGGACCTCACCATACAAAATAGTGGAGAGAGTGACGCCCATCATTAAAAAGTTCTAAGGGCAACAAAAGTTTTTGATCAATCTATTATTAGTGTTTTCCTTTCTTTCATGTCTGAGTTAATACATGAACAGGTTGGATCTCAAATAAACATCATGGTGGACCTTCGGAAGGTTTCAACGGTAGGCATCACTCTCCCTACTGTTTTTTGTGGTGGGGTCCACTCTAGCCTTGGATCTGACTTATTCTTTGTATCATGCCCTAAAATGATTTCTCCAAATGTATGGACGGTGTGGATACAACACATACATCATTGTAGGGCCCACAATACTTGGCGACGTTACTTTAGCAGCGAGTCTCGCTACTAAACCTCCGTGTAAGGAAAAAGGTAGAAAAAAAAAACATAAGAGACGGTTGGGGTTCTCTGTGGATTGAGTTACACGTCCAGCTCGTCCTGAGCCCTAGACGAGCGGGGGTAGTACCTAATCCGCGCCCGGGAAGCGGATTGGCTGGTGTATTGACGTCAGCAAGTTCTGTGGGTCCGATGACGAATTTGTTATATCCAAACCGTCCATCCATTTTGCTAGCTCGTTGTAAGGTTCGAGCTGAAAAATAAGATAGATCTAAAGATAAACTGAACCACACTACAGAAGTGTTGGATCAAGCTTATATTTATTTTTTTTCCTTTAATCCATGTCCTTCTGTTCATATAAAAAGGTTTCAACGGTGGAAATCATCATTCCAACTGTTTCCTATGGCGAGGTCCACTTGATCTTTGGGTATGATTAAATTTTGGATCCAACTGCTAAAATAAGATGGAAAAATGGATGGACAGTGTGGATAGACCCCATACATTCACGGTGGTACACCAGCCAATCCACTTCGGCTTCCAATGCGGAAGTTACTCGACTTACGTGTAGCTGTAGGAGTCTTCGAGGAGTTCAGATTCCGAAGACCTCGGGAAGACTATTTTAGTAAGTCATGTTACTCGACTTACGCATTCTGATATATGTAGAGATGAATGGTCTTATTGGGCCCATTGTGAGGTATATATTTTATCCATGCCGTTCATTCATTTTGAAAGATCATTTTAAGGAATGAGCTAAAAAATGAGGTATATCAAAGGCTTATGTGGACCACACCATAGAAAGCAATGAAATTGAAAACCTACTATTGAAAACCTTTTGGGGAACGACAACCACGACCTATATCAACCACGACCCACATAACATGACAAACACGACCCATATAACATGATAACTACGACCCGTGACAACCACGACCCGGATGACAACCACGACCCATAAAACATGGCAACCACGACCCATATAACATGACAACTACGACCCACAACCATGACCCATATAACTTGACAACTACGACCCATGACAATCACGACCCATATAAATGACAACCACGACCCATATAACTTCACAACCACGACCCATATAATATGACAACCTCGACCCTTGCTACATGATAACCACGATCCATTCGAAGGGTCGTGGTTCACATGCACAATGGATTGTGGTTTTAATTCACAAAAGGTCATAGTTGATATTTGACCCTACCCCTAAAATGACACAACAAAAAAGATGGGCAGCATGGATTCTTTACATACATCAATGTGGGCCCATTTGGGTCGTGGTTTGCATGGGTCGTAGTTGCCATGTTATATGGGTCGTGGTTGTCATATTGCATGGTTCGTGGTTTTCAACTTGTTCACTTCCTTTTCTACCAAACCATTGGTACCATAGCTTAAGGCCCACAATGAGGTGATCCGATCCATCCACCTTGTCGGCTAGCTCGCTGTGGGCCCAAAAAGTCCTGATTTTGGCAGTATCCACTTCTAACAAGCATCACTGTGAGCTTGGAAAGTTTCTATAGTCACAATTATTTTCTATTTTGTGGCCCACACGAGCACTGAATCAGGCTGATATTTGGGCCATACCCCTAAAATGACATGGCAAAAAGGATGAGTGGCATAAATTATACACATACATCAATGTAGGCCCATATGGGTCATAGTTGTTATATAGGACAATGACAACCACGACCCATATAACATGACAACCGCGACCCATATAACCTGACAACCGCGACCCATATCACATGAAACCATGACCCATATAATATGATAACTACGACCCATTTAACATGACAATCATGACCCATATAACATGACAACAACAACCCATGACAACTACGACCCTTACCACATAACAACCACAACCCACATAACATGACAACCACGACCCATGATAACTACGACCTATATAACATAACAACCACGACCCATTTAACATGACAACCACGACCCATGACAACCACGATCCATTTTTGGTAGTGTAAATGGATCGAAGGCTACAGATTAAGGTCGTGGTATACTCCAATTGATCTTTGGATATGCTTCAATTTTGGGCTCAACCCCTTAAATTAGATGAAAAAATGGATGGATGGCGTGGATAGACCACATACATTTAAGGTGGGCCCAACCGAGTACTCAATCTGATTTCCTCTCTCGCGCGCAACTTACACTGGGAAAGAAAGAAAAACAGGCCAACCACACTCCTACCTCATGACAACCACGACCCTTTCCTCATGAAAACCACGACCCATAAAACATGGCAACCACGATCCATACCTGGGTCGTGGTTGTAATGTGGTAAGGGTCATGATTGTAATGTAGTAAGGGTCGTAGTTCTCATGTTATATGAGTCATGGTTGTCATGGGTCGTAGTTTTCTCACTTCCTTTAATACCAAATGAAAGGATAGCCATTGGTATAATAGCCTAAGGCCAACAATGGAGAGATCCGTTCTGTCCATCTTGTAGGCTAGCTCGGCGTGGGCCCAAAAAGTCCTGACTTGGACAATGTCCACTTCTAACAAACATCAGGGTGAGCCTGGAAAGTTTCAACAACAGGTTCCATTGTCACCATTATTTTCTATTATGTGACCCACACAAGTTCTAGATCAGGCTGATATTTAACCCTGACCCTAAAATGACATGGTAAAAAGGATGGACGGCATGGATTATACACATACATCAATATGGGCCCCACGAGTTTAGTCCTTGCCCACGCGCGAAAAGGGTTCCGTACACATCACTTTATTGGTATTAAATACTACGTAACTTCTTAGTCCCTAGAAAACCGTGCAACTACTGAACGAAGGTCAGGGGTATTTTCATCCAAAATAATCTCCAAAAGCTGTCAGAAGGCCATTTAGGGAATATATGGAGTGTCGTGGAGATCGAGGTAATTGACCCAAACTTCGAGGCGAGTACGGGCAATTTCCCTTATTGAAAAGATGAGCGGTAGGAAAAGGGAGAAGAAGAAGAAGAACGCACGATTTTCCATGAGAAAGGAAAAAGATTAGGAGCATTTGGATGGTTTTGTTGATTTTCGAGGAAAGAGAGGAGTTGGAGAGCAGAGTAACAGAAGCATGATGAGAAAGGAATTAGATAATGAGGTAGAATCGAGCGAAGAAGGTATTTATATAGAGGGCGCCTCCTTCAGATGCCATGCACGAAGGGTTGAACGTAGAGATGAGTATCAACCGTTGATTATCTTCTTTTTGTTACATTGGTGTCCCATCTGTGGATCTTACTGGCCGGATTTTCCTCTAATGTCATTTATTGGTGTGCTCACCTGTTGAATGGTCCAGATCTCTCGCACATGTGACACGAGATAGCTATTACTATGGAGGTGTGTAGTTATCATGTTTGTTAGCCCCACGGGAGTACGAAAACATAATGTATAAGGGAATTTGACCGTAATAACATCGAAGTTTTGGCAAGTTACCTAGAAAGCTACGACATTCCATATATTCGAAGAGTGGCCTTCTGACAACGTTTGAAGATTATTTCGGACGAAAATGCCCTTGTCCTTAGTTCAGGAGTTGTACGGTCCTAGAGTGAAATATAAGTTACCTTATGTTTCAACCCCCGAGAAAGTGATAGATTGGCTACTCCCCCTACCACCAGCCAATGGATGGTACTCGGTGGTCTGTGGACCCCACCACCATGTATGTGTTTCATCCATGCCGCCCATCTTTCTTGCCATGTCATTTTAGGGCTAGGGCCCAAATATCAGCTCGATCCAGTGCTCGTGTGGCCCACATAATAAAAAATAATGGTGACTATTGAAACTTTCCAGGCTCACCGTGATGTTTGTTAGAAGTATACACTGCTCATATCAGGACTTTTTGGCCCCACGGCGAGCTGGCTGACAAGGTGGATGGATCGGATCACCCCATTGTGGGCCTTAAGCTATGATACCAATGGTTTGGTAGAAGAGGAAGTGAACACGTAGTACGATCCATGCAACATGACAACCATGACCCATATAACATGGCAACTACGACCCATGCAAACCACGACCCAAATGGGCCCACATTGATGTATGTGTATAATTAATGTCGCCCATCCTTTTTTATCGTGTCATTTTAGGGCTAGGGCACAAATATCAGCCCGATCTAGTGCTTTTATGGCCTATAAAATAGAAAATAATGGTGACTATTAAAAGTTTCCATGCTCACTGTGATGTTTGTTAGAAGTGGACATTGCCTAAGTTAGGACTTTTTGGGCCCACGCCAAGCTGGCTAACAAGGTGGATGGATCGGATCACCCCATTGTGGGACTTAAGCTATGGCACCAATGGTTTCGTAGAAAAGGAATCGAACACGTTGAAAACCACGATCCATACAACATGACAACCATGACCCATATAACATGGCAACTACGACGCATGTAAACCATGACCCAAATGGGCCGTAGTTGTATGGATCGTAGTTGTCATGTTATATGGGTCTTAGTTGTCCTGTTATATGGGTCTCGGTTGTATGGATCGCCGTTGTCCTGTTATATGGGTCGTAGTTATCTTGTTATATGGGTCGCGGTTGCAGTTATCCTGTTATTTAGGTCGCAGTTGTATGGATCGCAATTGTCCTGTTATATGGGTCGCAGTTATCCTGATATATGGGTCGCGGTCGCAGTTGTATGGATCGCAGTTGTCATGTTATATGGGTCGCGGTTGTCCTATTATATGGGTCGGAGTTGTATGGATTGCAATTGTCCTGTTATATGGGTCACAGTTATCCTATTATATAGGTCATGGTTATCATGTTATATATGGCCCACAATGGGGTGATATGATCCATCCACCTTGCCGGCGAGCTTATCGTAGGCCCAAAAAGTCCTAACTTGGCCCCATACTGATGTATGTGTATAATCCACGCCGCTCATCCTTCTTGTCATATCATTTTAGGGCTAGGGCCCAAATATCAGCTTGATCCAGTGCTCGTGTAACCCACATAATAGAAAATAATGGTAATTGTTGAAACATCAATGGATCAGATGTGGGCCCAAGTCAGGACTTTTTGAAAATAATGGTGATTGTTGAAACATCAATATGGTGACTTGGGCATTGTCCACTTCCAACAAACATCAATGTGGGCCCAAGTCAAGATTTTTTGGGTCCACGGCAAGCTGGCCAACAAGGTGAATGGATCAAATCACCCCATTGTGGGCCATATATAACATGATAACCACAACCCATGACAACCACGATCCATATAACAGGACGACTACGACCCATATAACATGACAACTACGATTCATACAAATGTGACCCATATAACAGGATAACAGCGACCTAAATAACAGTACAACTGCGACCGCGACCCATATAACAGGATAACTACGACCCATATAACAGGACAACTGCGAACCATATAACAGGACAACTGTGATCCAAATAATGGGACAACTGCGACCGCGACCCATATAACAGGATAACTGCAACCCATATAATAGGACAACTGCGATCCATACAACTGCGAACCATATAACAGGACAACTGCGACCTAAATAACAGGACAACTGCGACCGCGACCCATATAAAAGGATAATTGCGATCCATACAACTACGAACCATATAACAGGATAACTAAGACCCATAAAACAAGACGACTGTGACCGTGACCCATTGTAACGTCTTGAAAAAATCCGTACAAAGACCAGAGTACCACCTCAGGCAGAAATCCCTAAGGACCATATTCTGTAGAAATTTAAGCAAAAATTAATTAAGTACTCACTGAATTAATCGGTGGATTTAACTCCAACCACTATTTATACAAATGGTAAGACTCAAAACCATCAAAATCGTTAACTCAGCACTACTTAGAAACCTAGGAAAAATCTTAAAAGCTTGTTGCTTTTGGGAGCACATTGAAACTCCGTATCGGACCTAGACCGCACGTCAAAAGTCCGATGACCATGAAAATATAGGGTTACGACTGTCTTACTGGGCTTGACAACCATCGTGGGAATCAAGCCCAGATTATGTCCAGAAATGCATAACTTGAGCTCTGAGTAAAGAGTGTGAGAAACGTGAATATCTTTAGAAAATGAAATGAAACTTAAGTAAATTGGGTCATTCGCTTACATGCGAAATTAAGGATTTCAGATCATCAGTTTCTGACCAAACTTCACCCAGGGGAAAAGGAAATTTCCCTGCTCATATTCATATACTCATGGCCCCGATCGAGCAAGTTCGACCGTTGATCTGACGCGGGCCTTTCACGGCTGATCAGCCTATCCAATCACGCCGAAATCACATCCTGGCATAGATCTATTGTCAGGAAACTTAGCCTACGATGTAAGTGAGTAGTGAACCTCCAGATGAGCCCCGTTTGCCGAAACAGGCACCCTTTGGTTATAAATTAAGTATACCATGGCCCTGAGGCCATTTGCATCAATTCTGGGCCTATATAAAGCCCTTAAACCACCTCATTCCCATTCCATACGAATTTTCTAAAAACCTTAAGGGAGAGAGAGAAAAGGAGAGAAAAGAGGAAGGAAGGAAGAAGGATTCTTGGAGATCTTTGCTGGGATTCTTTCCCACAACTCCACACACTGATTCGCCTATCCACTTCGCTAACATGACCCATTTCAACTACGATTTGGGTAAGAAATCCAAACCCTGACGCCATAGTTAAGATCTAGAATAGTCGTTTGTCAACTTAGCTAACAGATTTCGTGATTTAGGTACCTGCCATCCCATTTTCGGGAACGTAGGATTTGATCGAGTCTGAAACGAGTATTCCGACGAAAGGTGCGGACTATAAATGTTTAGGTTATGGTTTTCAATGCTTTTAATGTCAGCTAATGATTTATGTCTGACTTGATTGCCACCATATCGTCTTAGACACGCCGATTTCGATATGTTTTACATGTATGAACATGTTGGACAAAATATGCATTCTATGTGTTTGTTGAAATGTTTGAATGAATATGTAAACATGATTTGTGTTTGTTATGCCTACTAACCTAGGATTCATTGTTACCATATGTATGCTGACCTCTCTGTATACGGATTTGCTAAAATATATGTTGTAAGTAACCTAGTCTATATATTTGGTGAGGCGTAGCCTAAGTGTTTGGTAAAATGTCTGAATGAGAAAATGTTGATGATTTGTAATTATTAAGAGTATTAAGATAGGATTCTTATTTACCTTACTCATATGTATTATTTCTTTTATGTAATCATATCCGCCGCCACGCGATTTATGATAAAATGCAAGTGGTTGGTAACATGTTCAATGTGTTTGATAAAATGCTCAAATGAGGAATTGATTTGGATTGTTTGTTAAATGCTGATATGATTATCACATGTATCTACTTATTACATATGAGTAAGATTGGGGTTGCAACGTATCCCAGGCAATCGGTAACAGTTCATGTACAAGTGGCTGAATTAGTCTCTCCACATTGGGTAATTTGATGAATCCGGGTTGCTCGACAATTGTCGACAATGGTTAGGCCACAGGGGGTGCTTATGCGCTCCATGTCGATTAGGTCAACGTGTGCTCGTACCAATCGAACTTGCTAAACAAACCGATTGGCCTATTGTGTGTTTACCATGTATGGATACCACTACTTGAATCTAAGGTACCACTTAGCAATGTAAAAGCCTATTTTAACCATGGTATCACGATCCGCTAAGACTCATGAGCCGGGCATGGTGGCATGGGACACCGTGGTCGAGCTATCAGCCTATGCTGGGGTGACGAGGCTCCACGTAGTGACCAGTGAGCAACCCAAACTCGTGAGTCGCGCATGGTGGTATGGGAACCGTGTTTGAGTTGTCGGCCTACGCTAAGGTGACGAGTCTTCCCGTAGTGACCGTGAGTATAAACTTTGAATATGCCTATCGACTGCATTTCATTAGGGGTAATGCCCTACAACTTGCCTATCGTATGTGGTTAACTAAGATTGATGACCCCAGATGGATCCTTCACTTAGGTTAATGATATAAAGGGAGGTACCTTAGCTTCCCGAACCTGTGTATGAATAAGCTTAATCAAGTACTTGGTTAACACGACCATGCACTGCATTGCATGTGCTTTGGCGAGGAAGTTGCACTTTAGGGAGGTTGTCATGCGTGAACTTGGTTGTTTGAGTCACTTGTGAGGGAGCTTTGTGCGAGGGCATGCATAATTACTGCACTCCATTCCTGTATTAACAAGAATAGTTAGGGAATGATTGTTGTACTTGTAACAGCCCGATTTTTTCCCAACCTGGAATTAGACGTCCTTAGGCGATGGGTCAATCCTAACACCGGTTTGACTTCTCAAATACTCAATTAAAGCCTCAAATCCCTTTTCAAACCATTTTCTTCACAAATCCCACCCTTCACTACCTTGTTCTTTTAATTTTTCAAAGCACTTTCGCCCTAGACACTATCTTAAACTAGCTAAGTAGTAAAACTTGGATCACTTTAGATACAAACTACAAAGGCGCAGGTACCACCTCAGACAGAAATTACTCAGGACTAAATCATTTAGAAATTAGGCGAGATTTAGCTAGTGTTAAACTAGAGTGCCTGAGAAATTAGCACCAATCTCTTTAAATACGATCTGCAAGACCCAAAACTTGTAGAATCATTGACGCTAGGTTACCCTAAAATCTAGGATCAATCTCATTACCCGGCTGCTCTCGGGAGCATCTCGAAACTCCGTATCAGATCTGGACCGCACGTCGGATTAACACGAAGTTAAGGAATTAGGACCGCCTTGCTAGGCTTGACAACCATCTCGAAAATCAAATCCAGATAGTGTCCCAGCGCTATTCGCTTGAGCTCGGAGTGAAGAGTGTGAGAAATATGAAATTAATTCAAAATAAAATATCTTGAACAGTAATCTGGAACGTGTTGCTTGCGTATCAGTTTTAATCAACCAGACTGTCAGAATCAGACCAAATTACACCCTCGAATCAGGAGAAATTGCATACACATTTACATGTACTCGGAATCTCCGATCGAGACCCGTTGACCGTTGAACTGAAACTGGTCCGCCACGTGTGATCTGGAAATCCCATTGAAACGAAAACTTAACTAAACGTAGATCCAATGTCGGTACTTAAGTCCGACCTTTGACTCAAGGAGGCCCGCCAGAAGTCCTCCGTTGAGCTGAAACAGATGCCCTTTGGACAAAACCCAAGTATACCTTGTTCCCAAGTCTGTTTTGGTAAGATTTTAGGCTATATAAGGGCCTTTGAATCCTCTCTCTCACAGCCATACGAATTTGAGATTGAGAGAGAAAAAAGAAAAGAGAGAAAAGAGAGAGAAAGTGTGGGAGCAGTGGGAGAATCTCCCTGCCACTCTTCCCTGCTGTTATACGTGTTTAACCACTCCGTTCTAATCGCTTTCCCGGCGATTCCAGCTCCGTTTCTAGCTAAGAAACCCTAACCCCAATCTGATTTGGAGATTTGATAGTTGTAGGTTATGAAATAGCTAACCTATTTCGATCTATAGGTTACCAAACAGCCGTATACAGGAGCTTAGCAATTCTATCAACTCCGTTACGATTCTACGACAAAAGGTGCGGACTTTAGGTGTATAGGTTATTTTTTTCAATGCTTTCAATGTCAGATAGTGATAGATTCATGATCTGCATGCAATTGCACATGTACAAAGTGCTTTCTGTTTTCTGTTTCAATTAAAGATGTAGATTATGGAATTTTACATATTCTAGGTATTCGTAGAAAATACCGTATACGTATAAATTTTGGAAATATGTTTGACATGATTATTTGTTGTATGAATATACGATATATGGATAAAATACTTATTTGGCGAAAGGATTCGCCCAAATACATGTTTTACTAATATACACTATGTATGTAGAAATACTGTATTGTAGAAAGTACCGTATACATATATATTTTAGAGATGTGGTTGCCATGATTATTTGTTGTATAAATATATTATATATGCGTAAAATACTTGCTTGGCGAAAGGACTCTCCCTAATACATGTTTGCTAACATACACTGAGTATGTTGAAAATAGTGTATGTTAAGTGTTTGTGAAAATGCTTGTGTGAGTAAGTGTTTGGATGTTGATGCCTTAGAAGGGTGTTGAGATGGGATTCTCAACTACCTTAGAGATATATATGATTTCCTCCATGAGATCGTTTACTTTAATCACTTACTTATGAAATATATGTGTTTGTATTCCTATTTATGTAGTGCTTTATAACATGCTTTATAATATGCTTTATGATATGCTTGTTAACATGCTCAAATGATTGTATGATTTTATTTATGTAAGGCGTATGTTTAAATTCATGTTTATGTGGTATGATCCGTCATGGGTGATGGGGGAGTGGAGCAACGAGTGCGTGCAACAGCCCTGGCAGCCCTAAACGGATAATATCAGACTTGGGTGGTATGATTTGAATCTTGATTCATTACTGCTTTAACTATCTGCAATTGAATGCGATTGGGGCTATGATTATAGTCCAGGCAATCGGTAACGAAACTGAATGCGTGGCTGAGATTCATTTGCCATGTGAGATGTGTTCGACGAACCCGAGTCGTACTTCGGTTGACGATAGTGGTCGGCCACGCAAGGTGCTTATGCACTTCATGTCGTTCAACTTATTGTGCGCTCGAGTTAGCCGAGCTCGTCAAGTAACCCGATCTGTCTTATGTATGTTCACCATGTTTGGACGCTACTGCTTGAACCTAGGGTACCAAACTTACCAGTGAAATCTCTTTTAACCATGGTACCTCGATCCGCTAAGACTCATGAGTGGGCATGGTGGTATGGGACACCGTGGTCGAGCTGTTGGCCTACGCTGGGGCCACGTGCTCCCCGTAGTGACCAGTGAGCAACTAGACTCGTGAGCCAATTATGGTGGTATGGGACACTATATTCGTGCTGTCGGCCTACATTGATAAGGTGATGGGAGAGTAGTGCAACGAATGCAAGCAACAGCCCTGACAGCCCTTTGTAGTGACCTCAAGCATACTCTGAATTGCGGTGAGGCGACGAGTTTTGCCACAGTGTATAGAGTATGAACTAGGCCTGTTTCTGTATAGTGATGAATCGTTAAAGAGGTGATGGGGGAGTGGTGTAACCTTTGTGCGTAACAGCCCTGACAGCCTCTGCAGTGACCTAGAAAATACACCATCGTTTGAGATTAACTAGGACTGACGACCCTAAAATGGATCATGTTTGGGAATGATACAAGGGAGGTACCTTAGTTTCCCAATCCTGCTGTTTGAAATGGACTAATAACAACTCAGTAATCATGCTCATCATGCATTGCATGTGCCTGGTAGATGTGGAGCACTGAGGGATGAACGCATTGGCGAACGTAAGATGGTGTCGCATGAGGGTGGTTTGGTAAGGGCATTCATCATGACTGCATTCATACTTGCATTAATAAGAGTAGTTAGGAGTGTTTGATTTTATTGCTTTATCATTACTGCTTGACTGCATTGATGACATGTTAACCTATGCTTTATTGTTCCACTGAGTTGATCACTCTCCCACATTACGGGACGGTGTTGTACACACCAACCAGATTTGTTGAGTTTCAGGTGATGGCGGTGCTTTGAAGCAGAGCCGGACTACTACTAGATGTTGAGGAGGAGTTCTCTTACATGTAACTCTCTGACAGGTCTATGAAGACCTGGTATTGTATTGACGGGGCTATGGTACTTGGAATAGAAGACATTACACTTCCTCACATTTGGTATATTTTAGAACTGTACTTGTAATTATTTAACTTGGTAACATTATCACAATCTGGAGACCCACCACTGTTTTTATATTGTATATATATCTATCACAGTCTTCCACTTGCTAATTCATTGTCTCTGGAGTATGATATTCTGTTTTGTCTTAATCTCACTCATGTTCAATGCACTAATACAGACAACATTCAATCATCATTATCTATGTTGCATAAGTGATGTTCTGGAAACTCGAGAGTTGAGTTACTACTCAACCCTCGATTTTTCGGGATGTTACAGTACTGCTTTATCATTACTACTTGATTGACTTGATAACATGTTAACCTTTACCTTATAGTACTACTAAGTTGATCACTCACTCCCATCCTGGGATGGTGTTTAAAAAAAACCAACCAGAATCTACTGTAGATGCAAGTGACGATGAAGTTTATGCAGCAGATTTGGACTTCATAGATAAGGAGGAGGAATTCTCCTACGTTCAGCTCTTAGGCGGGTCTATGTAGACCTCGTGCTGATTCGACGGGATTACAGGGACATATGGATTAGTTGGACACTTTAAATTTTAATATTTTGTCAATTTTGGAACAATACATATATATATTCAGCCCGATAACATACTCATACTCTGGAGGTTGTGAAACACTTACATACTTAAATATATATGTTTCAGTCTTCCGCTTGCTTAATTTAATTATATCTAGAGTATGATATGCTGTTTTGATATAATCTCACTCATGTTTAAATCATTCATATGGACGAAATCTGAACATCATCATCCATTTTGCATAAGTGATGTGCTAGATCTAAGGAGTGGAGCTTTGCTCGACCCTCGAAATTCAGGGCGTTGCAAGTTGGTATCAGAGCATGATTTAGGTTAAACTAACTTGGGTTATGGTAACATGACTCACTCTAAAAGCACTCTGACTTAGGAAGGGGGTGATGAAATGTAGAAATGATCGTAGGATTCCAAAGTTTCACGGACGGGAGAGATTGACCATTGTAGTGTAGCCCATACGCGTCCGAGATCATGTGAAATGATCTCAGTCCCTTTTAGGCCGTCAATTGACAGGTTTGGACTATAAGTAGGAGAATCCCAAAACTTGAAACACGCCAAAGATTTGAATACATGCGTATTAGACCGAGAAAGTACATCTTACGGGCATAGGAGCCCAAACCGTAGAATCTAGTGGGGCCCAGGGGGTCCCCTGCATGTACACAGCACCCCGGGAGGGGGTGGTCACCGCCGGACACCCCAGCGGGGCGTGGCGGCACTGCCTGGGTGGCGGCACACCGCCCGCCTCCACAGCTGGCCGCGGTGCGGCGCGCCACCCACCGACCATGCATGTGGGGCCCTCCCACGTGTGGGACCACCCTCTAAACCCCCTCATTGCTCCCCTTTGCCCATTTTCACCCAAATCTCACCCCTCTAACACCCCAAAACCTTCTAAAACCTCATTTCTCTTTCAAATCCCCATTTCCATTCACTTAAACCTTCCATCTCTTTCACATCCTACACCCATCCATCACCTTTCCCTCAAACCTATTCCTTACAATTCCCAATCTTCTTTATTTCCACCTATTTGAGCACAAAATTCCTCTTTTTGTGTCTCATACTTCCTATATCCTCAAATCCACTTCATTCTCCAAGCTTTTCTACTTCCATGGTTCTCTTTGAGCTTTTTACCACCATTTTCTCCATCTTAACTCTCCTTTTCCTTTTGGGAAAGAGAAGAGCGATCCCGGATGAGGTCAGGCCTAGCCGTCCAAGCCACACGAGGAAGAAGGCGAGCACCGAGGCTAGTGCTAGTGCTAAGAGAGAGCGAAGATCGAAACGGGACTTTGATCCTCAAATCCCGTTAGAGAGGTCGCTACCGGCGGGTGCCAAACTAGGCAGGTTCCGTAATCGCAACTTGTATTTGAAGCACATGTTGATGAGAAATTATTTGGACTGTATCCGATTATTGACCTTCTGTTGGAGACCGGGTGGGGTTCCATATTTGAAGGGAAGGCTCATGCAAGTGAAGGTATTGTGTCAGCCTTCTATGCCCAAATACGGAACCCAATGCTGGAGCCTCTTCTGTTTACTATTCCTTTGGGGAGGTGGGAAGTCATAGTCGATGTGGACGTTATAGCCCATATCATAGGAATGGAGTGTGGTGTGGTACATGTTAGTGAAACTCATCTCACTAGTAAACGAGAGAAAGATTGCCGCACACGTTTTCTTTGTGGCTGACTGGCTCATTAAAGGCGAGACAATAGCCTCGCATCGACTAAGATGACGGCTTACTTCGGCCTACTCCACCACATATGCACGTACAACGTGTATCCTAGGTGGAGTAACCGTACATAATGCACTCGGTTGATGGTGGCTGGATTTCCTGTACAAAGCTGGACAGGGAGACAAGTTGTGCTGGCACTTTCGCCTTGCGGCAGATAATCAAGATCGCACTATCTACTCGGGGGGACGCCTCACTCCCATTCGGCCGACTTATCTGCAAGTAACTTCGGTTTCAGACTTAATATGGATAATCTTGCGCCCATCCACTTCATCAGTGAGACTACACTCAGCAATATGGGGATTGGCCCTAGGCAATGCCAAGCCCGACTCGATGAGTGTGGGGATGAAATAGAAGAAGAAGAAGATGGAAGTGAAGGTGAGGAAGGAAATGAAGAGGAAGAAAGCAGTGAAGAAGAAGGCGGTGAGGATGAAGAAGGAAGTGAGGAGGAAGAGTAGGAAGAGGCAGAGGAGGCCCAAGATTCAGATGGGGGACCTCCTGCTACACATGAAGACTGCCATGATCGGGCCACCTTAGAAGCCCGCATGGCTAGGATTGAAGAAAATCAGGTCGCCTTGAAGCAGGAGTTCAAGGAGAATCAGGCCTATCTGAAACAGAAATTCAAGAGAATGTCCTGCACCTTAAAGACCCTCCTGTGCTGTATGCAGGATAAGGGTGCGCCACCACCTTCGCCAGAGTCAGAGGACTAGCCATGAGTTGTCGTTGTTTTCTTGTTTTCTTTGTTTCTTGTTTTCTTTGTAATAGCCTTGGCTGGCTTAGTTGGATGTTAGAGTAATTAGTGTTAAAACTTTTTGTTAAATTAGCTCACATGCATTCTCTGTCATAATTCATGAAATACTACATCTCATGTATTGTGACAAATTTTGGTTAATGAAATGCATGAAGCTCTTTTGGTTTGAAATGTGTAGATGCTTGGACAAATGGGTAATATTATCCTAATCTTACACAGGTTACACCATATGTTGTATATAGGGAATGCCTCCTAAAAACACTCAGAACATAGTACGTCTCGCGCTTGGCGGATTGATTGATGGGGCACCTCCCCTGAGCGATAGCCATACGGACCCCAGTTTGGGCTTGGATATTGAGACAATGCCGGATTCACAGCCGGCCACTGACCCTACAAATGGGCCAACACCGAATGCACCACCGGTTCTGGGACAGAATCGTGCGTCTTCG
This sequence comes from Magnolia officinalis, assembly GCA_021015155.1. Taxonomy (NCBI): domain Eukaryota; kingdom Viridiplantae; phylum Streptophyta; class Magnoliopsida; order Magnoliales; family Magnoliaceae; genus Magnolia; species Magnolia officinalis. The sequence continues at coordinate 31,010,427 of JAJHSJ010000009.1, forward strand.
TTGACTCCACACATGCCTCAGGTGGCTCCTCCTCCTGATAGGTTGGAGCAAATGATGTTCCTAATGTAGCAACAATAACAAGTCTTGGCCACGATTGCGGGGATCATTGCCCAAAACATGAATATGGTCCGCCCTGTACCACCTGTGCAGCCTGCTGGAACCATGACTATGAGTGGCTTATTTGAGCGCTTTCAGCGTTTATGCCCTCCTACATTTACGGGTACCCACAAACCCAAGGAGGTTGAATACTGGTTGGATCACGTCTCCAATATGTTGAAGCCATTGCACTGTACTGAGGCAGAGCAAGTACAGCTTATTACTTACATATTCGAGAAGGAGGCTAGTCTCTGGTGGGATAGCATCATACGAACCGTTCTCGCAGGCTATGTGTGGACGTGCGACGCGTTCGAAACTCATTTCCATGAAAAGTACTTCCCCCTCACTTACTGTAATGAAAATGAGGGTGAATTCCTCCGCCTTCGACAAGGGGGGATGACCGTAGCTAAATACGAGAACCGCTTCACGGAGCTGGCCAGATATGCTCCATTGATCCTAGCAAATGAGCCGATGAGAATGCGGCAATTTTCAGAGGGTCTACGGCCTGATATCCGCACTAAGATGTGTTGCGCTAGCATTCCCAATTATGTTGAGCTAGTGAACATTTCCCTGTGAGCTGAGCAGGATGGAGATAGAGTGTCTTAGACACGTATACCAATGGGCCAGAGGTCTTGGCCTGAATTGCCGAACCGACCATTTCTCGGCAAGAGGCCGCGTGCAAATTCGCCTCCCATGCTAATAGCTTCACCAACCCAGAAGAGGAGATCAAATTTGTGGTGCGTCTACTATAACAAGACGAGTCATAACGAACTCTTTTATTTTACTAAGATGAGGGACAATGGTTTTACGTCGCCTCAAAAGATCAACCGCCAGCCACCACAAGTTATATCGGCCCCACCTCTACGATCGGCACCACCAGCACAACCATTTTACCAACCACCCATACCTTGAAGTAGGCCGCCTCAACGACCTATGGCAGCACAACCAAATCTTCCACAACAAGCTCGTGTACATGAGCTTGCAGCTGAAGCATCTAAGTCAGCAACTGCAGTACCATTAGCTTTCGAAGTCACTGCCCACATCCAAGGTACACCTGTATTTCTGTTGGTGGATACTAGGTCCACTGTTTTAATAATAGCATGCTCAGCAGTCAAGCGACTGGGGTTGGATACTGTCCATATGGTTGGGGTGAGAGTCCTTATCGCAATAAGGACCTTCTCTGACGCTACTAAGCTTTGTAAGGATTGCCCGATAGACTTAGGAAGCAGAACGGTGCACATTGACCTGATTGTTACCCCGTTGTATTATTATGATGTCATCCTTGGTATGGATTGGCTCACCGAGATGAAGGCAGAAATTGACTGCGAAACTAGATTGGTGATAGCCCATGGGCCTGAAAACACAACCTTCACTTTTTCAGTTCAGGTCAGTTGGCCTTACCGCATTAGTTGTTATGCTTCCTTGATAGAAAATGTTGATGGTCCATCACTTGGAGACAGGCCCATAGTCCAGGATTTCACGGATGTGTTCAGAACGTTCCCTGGGCTACCTCCTGAGCGCGAGATCGATTTTACCATCAACCAAGTGCCGGGTGCGACACCTATCTCTTTACCAACGTATTACATGCCTCCATGTGAAATGGAGGAATTAAGGAGACAGATTGATAATCTTTTAGATTCAGGTTTCATACGACCGAGCATATCTCCTTAGGGAGCACTTGTGTTGTTTGTAAAGAAGAAGGATGGATCGCTGCAGTTGTCTATTGATTATCGCAGGTTAAATCATGTCATGGTGAAGAACAAATATCCTCTGCCCAGGATAGATAACCTATTTGACTAGTTGAAAGGGGCACAGTATTTCTCAAAAATTGACCTACGGTCCGGGTATCATCAGTTGCGTGTAAAAAATGAAGACGTGCAGAAAACAACATTCAGAACTAGTTTTGGGCACGACGAGTTCCTCATGATGCCATTTCGGCTTACAAATGCACCGGTCGTGTTCATGGACCTCATGAACCGGGTGTTTCGGCCGTATCTGTACCGATTCGTCATCGTGTTTATAGATGATATTTTGATATACTCAAAGAGTCGGGAGGATCATGAAGAACACCTGCGAGCAGTCTTCGATACTCTTAGGAAGAATTGTTATTTGCTTAGTACCGGAAATGCGACTTCTGGAAGGAAGAAGTCAAGTTTCTGGGGCACGTGGTGTCCATGGAAGGAATTGTCGTGGACCTGGCCAAGGAGATCGCGGTGCAGGACTTGGAGCAGCTCGGTTACGTTACAGAATTGAGGAGTTTCCTCAGACTCACCGGCTATTATCGTCGATTCATTAAGGACTTCTCCAAGATAGCCCGACCGTTGTCTCAACTCACCCGGAAAGATCTTAAGTTTGCTTGGAACGAGAAAGCAGAAACAGCCTTTTAAGAATTAAAGGACACGCTGACATCTGCACCTGTGCTAGTACTGCCAGAGTAAGGGGTCAAATATACTATATACACCGACGCCTCTCGTGTTGATTTAGGTTGTGTACTTATGCAAAAAAATAGAATGATTGCTTATGCATCGCGACAGTTGAGAAAACATGAAGAAAACTACCTCACGCACGACCTGGAATTGGCGGCAGTCATCTTTGCATTAAAGCTCTGGAGACATTACCTCTACGGAGAGGAGTTCGAGCTCTTTTGTGACCACAAAAGCCTCAAGTACATCTTTACTCAGAGAGACCTGAACATGAGGTAACGACTTTGGATAGAAACCTTAAAAGACTTCAAGTTTGAAGTCTCCTACCATCATGGTAAGGCCAACCTGGTGGCCGATGCGTAGAGCCACAAGAAGATAATAGAATTTGCAGCTCCGTTGATGATAGAAGAGTGGAATATGGTAGAGTTTGTGCGAGATTTTGAACAGAACTTGACAGTGGAGGAGCCATTCGAGAGCGTCGTACACATCCACGTACAACCACTTATTGATAACCGAATCATTGTGGCTTAGAAGGAAGATGAACAGTTGGTGAAGATGAGAAAACGAGCAAGTGACAGTGAAGAATCCGAATGGAGAATTGGTTCGAATGGGGATTTACGATATCGTGGCCACCTATGCATCCCGAATCTTCATGACTTAAGAAGGGAAGTCCTAAAAGCTGCTCACAATTCAAAGATGGTGATGCATCTGGGCAGTACGAAGATGTATTGAGACATGAAGCGTTCGTACTGGTAGGACAACATGAAGGCCCAGATAACAGATTATGTATATCGTTGTCTCACGTGCCAATAAGTTAAGGTCGAACATCGCCGACCCCCTGGTTTACTTCAGCCCATGCCCATAGCTGAATGGAAGTGAGATTTCATATCCATGGATTTCATATCCATGGCTTTCATTTCTGGGTTACCGAAGACAAGAAAGGGGCATGACTCCATTTGGGTGATCGTGAACAGATTGACGAAGCCGGATCATTTCCTCCCGATTAGAGTTTTAAACTTAACAGGTGATTTAGCCAAGCTGTACATCAAGGAGATAGTACAACTGCATGGGGTTCCTATGGAGATTGTGTCGGATCGAGACACACGATTCACGTCCATTTTCTAGACTCAAATTCAAGAAGCAATGGGAGTGCAACTGAAGTTCAGTACCGCATTCCACCCACAAACTGATGGGCAGACTGAACGGGTAAATCAGATAGTGAAGATATATTGTGAGCGTGTGTGCTTAATTTCAATGACGGTTGGGATGACTATCTCCCTTATGCCGAGTTTTCTTATAACAATAGCTTCCAAGCAAGCATTGGCATGGCTCCTTACGAAGCCCTGTATGGATGCCCATGTCGAGCCCCACATTGTTGGGGAGAAGTTGGCGAGAAGAGCTTGGTTGGCCCAGACTTGGTTCAAACAACCTCAGAAAAGATCGATATTATCATGCGTCGACTCCTTGTAGCTCAGAGTAGACAGAAGAGTTACACCGATACAAGACGAAGACAGCTAGAATTCAAGGTTGGGGACCATGTATTCCTGAAAGTTTCCCCAATGAAGGGAGTCCTTTGATTTGGCAAGAAGGGGAAACTCGCTCCGAGGTTCATTGGCCCATTCCAGATTCTAGACCGAGTGGGTGTGATAGCATACCGCCTTTGCCCACACCACTCGCAGGCGTGCACAACGTATTTTACATATCGATGTTGAAGAAATATGTTTCTGACCCTACCCACATTATCAAATGGGAGCAAGTACAGTTAAGTGAAGACGCTACCTATGTACTGCGACTAACACATATTCTTAATAGGAAGGAACAATTGCTACACAACAAAGTAATCCCGCTCGTGAAGGTATTGTGGACTCACCATGCTGAGGAAGAGGCTACTTGGGAAACGGAAGCTGAAGTCCGTAAGAACTACACTCAGATCCTCGAGGAGTACGAAAAGGTACTAATTTTGGGGACGAAATTTTTCTTTAAGGGGGGTAGATTGTAACGTCTCGAAAAAATCCGTACAAAGACCCGAGTACCACCTCAGGCAGAAATCCCTAAGGACCGTATTCTGTAAAAATTTAGGCGAAAATTAATTAAGTACTCACTGAATTAATCGGTGGATTTAACTCCAACCACTATTTATACAAATGGTAAGACCTAAAACCATCAAAATCGCTAATTCAGCACTACTTAGAAACATAGGAAAAATCCCAAAAGCATGTTGCTCTCGGGAGTACATTGAAACTCCGTATCGGACCTGGACCGCACATCAAAAGTTCGATGACCGTGAAAATATAGGGTTATGATCGTCTTACTGGGCTTGACAGCCATCGCGGGAATCGAGCCCAGATTATGTCCAGAAATGCATAATTTGAGCTGTAAGTGCTATGGTCTCATGCTCCTTTGGTTGTCAAATTTTGGTGTGCCAAAACATCTATCTGTGTCCTGTGCTTGTATGATGATTTATATAAATTCAAGACACTGCTTAAACACTTCAAGAAGCTACATGTTCAAGTCTGAAGAAGCAAGCTACATGTTGAAGTCTTCAAGAAGCTACAATGTTGAAGTTCAAGTCTGAAGAAGCAACGCATGAAGTAGTTTTATGTTGATAAAGATCTCAAGTTTAAAGCTACAACAAGCTCAAGATTTCAAGCCTGATATGGTTCAAAATATCTACATTCGTTGAATGGTTGAAGTTCAATGTCCATACGACATGGTTCAGGTTTGAATGACCTTAGGTTGACCCTTTAAGTAGGTCACTTTGGATACATAAATCAAATATTTATTTTACACAAGTTTGGTCTATTCTACGACCAGTCCTAGCTTTTGTTCGACCAGTCCTAGCATTGGTTCGACTAGTCCAAGAAATTCCACGACCAGTCCTAAGTAGTTGAAGATTTTTCGGAATTTTTGGTACGCCCACGACCAGTCCTGGAGATCCTTCGACCGGTCGTAGGAGTGGCTTCGACTCGTCCACGACCAGTCGTGGAGCTACGACTCAAAGTCCAGCAACGAAATCTCTGGTCTTACGACCAGTCGTAGGAATCTACGACCAGTCGTAGGTGACCCACGACCAGTCGTAGGCTACTCACGACCAGTCGTGGAACGGCTTTCAAAGATCGCGCTTATTTTTTCAAAAATCTGTTAGAGCTACGACCAGTCGTAGGTTTCTAAGACCAGTCGTAGGAGCGATTTCTGCTTCTATAAATTGAACACGAAATTCAGAGTTTTCACACTTCAACTCTATTCAATTCAAGAATTTTCAAGTGATCACTCTGAGATAAGTTTGTATTTATTTTAAGCTACATTGTGCTTATTTAATATTCTTTTTGCTAGCTTATTTAATTTGATTTTGTTTCTATATTCAATCTTTTATTTGAAAAGAGGAATTATCTTATTCCTTCTTCTTGGAATCAAAATCAAATATAGCTACGCCCAACGAGTTAAATCTAAAATCAATTAGAATTTAGAACCCTATGAATGTGAGTATTGGAAATTGAACTTTTACATTCAAATCATCTACTCCGATTGGTTCTACTGGGCTGCTACGAAAAGGAGAAATCCAGGTATTTTACAATTCTGTAAAATTTCATTTCTTTTGGTTTTGTTTGAGGTTAAGCCAGAAAAATCTCATTGTACTGGTTTTGTTTGAGGTTGAACCAGAAAAATCTCATTGTATTGGTTGTCTGAGGAAAACCAGAAAACTCAGAAAAGAGGGGTTTTTGAATTGTGTAAGCCCAAGTGAAAAAGACACAATTGTAAAGGTTTTTGGTGAACCTGTGAAAACCTATTTGATAGTGAACGCTAATATCCCCTGTGTGAGGATATTAGGAGTGGAGTAGCTTTTTGTGTGGCTGTTGGAAAACAGTTGGTGTACACACAGGCGAACCACTATAACTCTTTGCTTGTGGTTTGAATGCTTGCTTAATTTTCATATCTTTTATCATTCGATTGTGTGGAATGTACAAGTGGATGTGAATGTTGTAACTATTTACATTTCAAGCAAGTGTGGGGATTGTTGTAATAATTTAGATCTTACTTCTGCATTTAATTTCAATTCCTTGCTATTTCATTTACTTATATTAAAATTGAGTCCTTGATCCAAAAGAGGTTCTAGAAATAAGGTTGTCCTACCATAAGCCCTTGTTTATTATGGTGTAAGGTTGTCCTTAGAACTGAATTTGTATCAATCTCTCAATACCTATTTATCAAGGTGATTTAAATTTAGCTTTGTGAATTGATTCATATTGTAAGGCTATTGGTTTAATTTATTTCCGCTAATTTTATATTAAATTTGGCATAGTCCTATTCACCCCCCCCCCCCCTCTAGGACATATAGCTTGGCCTTTTCAAGTGGTATCAGAGCCTAATAGCTCATATTTGTTGCTTTTTATTTGGATTTATTTCCTGAGCTAACGATCTAAGCTATATAAAAAGATGTCAAATTTTGATAGCCTTTCAGTTACTAGACCTCCTCCCTTTGATGGCTCCAACTATGCCTATTGGAAAGCCAGAATGAGGATCTTCCTCAAATCAATGGATGAAAGTGTGTGGCAAGCCACAGTGACTGAATGGAAACCTCCTATCATGGAAGTAACTGGTGTTGATGGTTCAAAATCTATGAAAATTACACCGTATTACCAATGGACCACACTTCAGAAAAATGAGAGTAGTGCTAATGCTAAAGCACTAAATGCAATCACTTGCGCACTATCACCGGATGAGTTCAAAAGAATCATATCCTGTGATACTGCAAAGCAAGCCTGGGATATTTTAGAAATGACACACGAAGGTACATCAATTGTCAAGAAATCTAAAGTCCAACTCCTCACAACTAAATTTGAAGAAATTCATATGGAGGAAAATGAAATGTTTATGGACTTTTACACTAGATTGAATGACATTGTAAACTCAATGTGGGGTCTTGGCGATAAGATCCCAAAAAGTAAAGTGTGTGCAAAAATACTACGCTCTCTTCCTGAACGGTTCAATTCTAAGGTAACCGCAATCCAGGAACTTCGTGATACGGATAATATGAAGGTAGAAGAATTAGTTGGTTCTTTACAAACCTATGAATTAAGTTTTAAAGCTCCTAAAGGTAAATATATTGCTTTGAAGTCATCTAAAAGTATTACTCAAGAAAATTCAGATTCAGAAAAGTCTGAAGATGATATGGCCCTTTTGGCGAAAAAGTTTTATAAGATTTTCAAAAGTAAGAAAAGAGTCGATTTTCAAAAGGCAAATGAAAAGAAACGTTCCAAACCTAAGTCTAAAACTTGAAATCATTGAAAGATAGTCAATGCTACAACTGTCAAGAATATGGGCATTTAGCAAACAAATGTCCTAAAAAGGACAGATTCCAAAAGGAAGGGTATGTTGGCTACTTGGGATGAATCGTCTGATTCTGAAGCCTCTTCTGAGTCAGAAAATTCAAAACTGAGTCGGGCAGTGAACTTAAGGCCCTTATGACTCTAGCCAAGTTTACTTTTTCCGATCACGATGATTCAACAAGTGAAGAAAATTTGGATAGTGATCATGAATTTGATGAAGATCTTCAAGATGCTTACAATGCCTTATATAAGGAAAGTTGTAAAATTGCTGTCAAACTTAAACTTCAAAAAGAAAAGTTTTTTAAACTTAAAGAATGTTTTGAAACTCTTGTTTTAGAAAAATCTCAAATTTCAGATAGTTTTGAAAAATCAAAGTGTGATCTAGAATTCAAAACCTCCCTAATTGAAAATTTGAAATCTGAAAATGAGAAACTTAAAAATGAAGTATCTTCTCTTCTGAGTTTGAAGGACACATGGAGATATGCCCAAGGTGATCCAAAATTAGAAAAATTATTATCCGGATCAAGAAAATGTGGCGATCGATCCGGGTTGGGCTATGATAAAAACACATCTCCTAAACAGAAGAATACTCCTTCCAATTTTGTGAAAGGAGAGACTTCTAACTCAAAAGGAAAAGGTACTAGTCAAGTTTTTTCTAAAAATATAAAAACTTTTAAAAACCCAAAAGCAGCTATATAAATTTCAAAAATCAGATTCGAAACCCACTAGCTGAAAAAATTGTTGATTTACTTAAGGAGCTATTAAAATCTAACTCTGTAGGTCACTCTTACAACTATAAACAAAAGAAGACCAATTATTCTCCTAAACCTAAAACAGTACTGAAATGGGTTCCTAAGGTTGCCTGTTTGGTTGCTCACACTGCTTTCAAAGCTACAAGCCATTCGAAATGGTACCTAGACAGTGGATGCTCCAGACATATGACAGGCGACAAAGCACTATTCACCGATCTTAAAGATATGACTGATGGGTCAGTCACATTTGGTGATGGTAGCAACTGCAAGATAATTGGCAAAGGTACGGTCCAACTCTATAACCTTCCCTTATTTAAAAATGTTTTATATGTTGAGGGTTTAAAACACAACCTGTTGAGCATATCTCAAATATGCGATAACAACCATAATGTTAAATTTTCTAATCAAGGTTGTGAAATTATAAATGAAAAGGGTTCTGTAATATTAACTGGTCGCAGAACTTCTGAAAACTGCTATATAGTAAGCGATAGTAGCTCATCTAAACAAACGTGCTACATGGTCCATACCGATGAGACAGAATTATGGCATAAACGCCTCGGACATGTACACTATCGAAATTTATACAGATTGAGCAAAGGAGAACTAATTAGAGGTCTACCTAAGATACAAAAAGTAGACAAGATTTGTGGTGAATGCCAGTATGGTAAACAAACTAGGAGCTCTCACAAAAAGGTGAACTCCAATACCACCACAAGACCACTCGAGCTTCTCCACATGGATCTTATAGGACCAACAAGAACGGAAAGTCGAGGTGGCAAAAAGTACATCTTAGTTATTGTAGATGATTATACAAGATACACTTGGGTTTCATTCTTGAGAGACAAATCAGAAACCCTTGATGAAGTGAAAAAGATTATAAAACGGATTCAAACTGAAAAATGTTCTCAAGTCAACAAGATCCGTAGTGATCATGGATCCGAATTCGAAAATAGCGGTTTTGAGAAATTCTGTAGCGATCAGGGAATATCGCATGAATTCTCTGCACCTAAAACTCCTCAACAAAATGGAATTGTCGAGAGAAAGAATAGAGTGCTTCAAGAAATGGGAAATGTTATGTTAAATAGCATGAAGCTCCCTAGGAATCTCTGGGCTGAAGCAGTGAATACAGCCTGCTACATTATTAACCGTGTTTATATCTGTAAAACTAATAATAAAACGGCTTATGAAATGTGGTTTGAGAAAAAGCCTTCTGTCAAATACTTTCGAGTTTTTGGCAGCAAGTGCTATATTTTGCGTGACCGTGAAAATTTGGGAAAATTCGACACTAAAAGTGATGAAGGGATCTTTTTAGGATATTCTTTAAACAGTCGTGCATATCGTGTTCTGAACAACAGGACCGGTGTGATTCAAGAGTCAATAAATGTTGTGATTGACGATCTTTTGAATACACCTGTCCCTAGTTCAGATAATGATGAAGTGCTTATACTTGAAAAACAAGAAACTTCATCAAGTGAACCTAATTCTGAATTAAGGACTGTTAAAGATCATCCAACTTCTCAAATACTTGGAAACCCTCTCACTGGTGTGCGCACTCGTAGACAATTAGAGGACATATGTAACTACGTGTGCTTTACATCCCAGATTGAACCGGTTAACGTAAAAGAAGCACTTTCGGATGAAAACTGGATTCTTGCGATGCAAGAAGAACTTAATCAGTTTGTCAGAAATGATGTTTGGTACCTTGTTCCTAGACCTAAAGATAAACATATTATTGGAACAAAATGGATTTTCAAAAACAAATCTGATGAACTTGGAAATATTATTCGAAATAAAGCAAGACTAGTTGTACAGGGGTATACACAAATTGAAGGTATTGACTATAATGAGACATTTGCCCCTGTAGCTCGTCTTGAATCAATCAGACTTTTTATCTCCATTGCATGTTTTAGAAAGATTAAAATTTACCAAATGGATGTAAAGAGTGCCTTTCTGAATGGTGATTTACATGAAGAGGTATATGTTGAACAACCTACAGGGTTTGAAGATCCTAAATTTACTGATCATGTGTATCGTCTTAAGAAGGCTCTCTATGGTCTGAAACAAGCTCCCAGAGCATGGTACGAAAAACTGACTAAGTTTTTACTGAGTCATAATTTTCAGATGGGATGTGTTGATAAGACGCTCTTTGTTAAGAAGTATAACGATGATATTCTAATGGTTCAAATATATGTTGACGATATTATTTATGGATCAACCTGTACTAACATGACTGTTGAGTTTGCAGATTTGATGAAGTCTAAATTCGAAATGAGCATGGTTGGAGAATTAAACTATTTCCTAGGGTTGCAAGTAAAACAACAACCTGATGGAATTTTTATCTCTCAAACCAAATATGCTCAGAGTTTAATCAAGAAATTTGGATTTGAGAAAGGTAAAAATTTTGATACTCCTATGAGTACAACTTTGAGACTCTCAAAAGACTCTACAGGTAATGATGTGGATCCTAAATTGTATCGTAGTTTGATTGGTAGTTTACTTTATCTGACTGCTAGTAGACCAGATATCGCTTTGAGTGTTGGTATTTGTGCTCGTTATCAATCAAATCCTAAAGAATCTCACTTAACTGCTGTTAAGCGGATTATGCGATATGTCGCAAGTTCTACTAAACTGGGTCTCTGGTATCCACATGAGACTAATGTTCAATTAGCCGGGTACTCAGATGCTGACTGGGCTGGAAACATTGATGATAGGAAATCAACCAGTGGTGGTTGTTTCTACATTGGAAATTGTCTTGTTTCTTGGTTTAGTAAGAAGCAAAGTTCTATATCGCTATCAACAGCTGAGGCTGAATACATTGCTGCTGGAAATGCATGTACTCAACTTGTTTGGATGAAACGAATGTTAAGCGATTATGGAATTACTCAGGATTCTATGATTTTATTTTGCGATAATTCCAGTGCAATAAATATCTCTAAAAATCCAGTTCAGCATTCACGTACTAAGCATATTGACATTAGATTTCATTACATTCGTGAATTAGTGGAAGAAAAGGTAATATATTTGGATTACATTCCAACTGAGACTCAACTTGCGGACATTTTCACTAAACCGCTCGACAAAAGCAGGTTTAATAAATTAAAGTTTGATTTCGGTATGTGCAATTTAAATTGAATTTGCATGATTTTGTGTATCATAATGTACATAAGATTGATGATTTATTTGCTTAAATTTGAAAATTATTTTAAAAAAATTGCAAATTTTGAGTCGTACTCGACCAGTCGTGAGTGTACACGACCGGTCGTGCTACGACCGGTCGAACACTTACACGACCGGTCGTGAAACTCGGGATTTCACTTTAATTTGGGGATTTTGACTCTTCTTCCTCATTTCTTTTTACCTCCAACGGCTCTAGCTACGACCGGTCGAACCCACCTTCTTAGTACTTCAAGGTTAGTGGTTCCTTTGCATTTTTATTGTAGATTCTTGATATTAGTGTTTCAAATCTCATTCTTGTGGAATCTATTTGGTCGTTCATTGCAAGTTTGGGGTTTTATCTTGAAAAATCTGTTCTATCTAAAACCCATTTCTTCTATCTTGCATCTTGTTGTTTCCTTGAAATCCTCTTTGAAAATGGATGCTAGAGGTAAAAAGAAAACTACTAGAGGTCCCTCTTCATCTAGATCAACTTCTATTGCACAACGTCATCTTCGGTCTCCCGAAAATGATCCTTCTAATGCTCGGGATTTGCGTATGCGCAATGTTATTGTTGAGCGTCCTGTGAATGTTAATCACATTGCTTCATTTGGTATCCCTCCTCTGTTGGAATCTGTGGGATGGGATAACATCTTGCATTGGGGTGGAGCTGCATACCAGTCCATTGCCCAATCCATGTTTGCATGTATCTGTGATTTTTCTCTTGAGAATTTAACTTTTAAAGTTGATACTCAAGAAGGATTGTTTTTAGTGGATCGACATTTGATTGCTGACATTATGGAAATACCTGTCAATGATGAGAGCATTCCAATTAATATTTTACATGACAGTCTCTCAGAATCTGAACGAAGAATGCTTACTAGAGATTTATGTAATTTGGATGTTCACTGGACTCATAAAGGTCATGCACTTCCCTCAAGGTATTTTGTTACCCAGACACAGGGTACTTCATAGGATTTTCATCTCAAATCTTTATCCACGTTCTGGTAATAAAACCGAACTCACTGCTTTTATGGTTCGTGTTTTGCATTCTGTCATCTCTGGTGCAAAAATATGTTTACCTTCTTTAATTTGTCATTCCATTATTCTGTCTCGTCACCATCCTGGACATAGTGATATACCCTTTGGTTATTTATTGACTATGCTGGCAAATCATATGCTCGTGGCTATGCCTACTAGAGAAAAACCCATCCATCATCTTCCTTTTAATAATTCCAATATTAACAAGATGCATTTAGAATTGGCTGATGGCCAAGTGGATGCTGGTAGTAGTGGTGCTGAAGCAGGGAATGCAGATCAAGCTGGTGATCTTCCTGAAGACGTGAATATGGATGATATATTTGAAGAACTTGAGTCAGACTCGGCTGATGATCCTGATTTTCAGCCCTCTGATTTTGATGAGAGATTGAATTCCCTTCAAGAGCAGGTGGCTCAAATTCGTGTTACCCAAGACACGCAATTTCTTATCTACGCAAATATATGAGGCGTATTGCTAAGGGTTTACACAAAATTGATCCATCTAATCCTGCTCCCTCTTCTGGTTCTGACTGAATTTTTGATGGGTCTGTAATATTTTTTTGTCTGAACTTTACATGCTTACTGACTTTTTGAATTATGCATTATGCTTTCTTGAATCAACTCATATTTTCTTAGCATTGTTGCTCTTCTTCCTTTGTCATTTTGTGACAAAAAAGGGGAGAAGTTTTGAGAAACATTTGGCTTTATTTGAATTTAATGATTATGCTCCTATTACTCAGGGGGAGTTAACTTCTCAGGGGTAGTTATGGGTGAATGATGCTAGTTATTACTTATCATATATAACTGTGCATGCTTCTCTATTGTTGAACTTGTTGTGTGTACTTAGTTTAAATTGGAAGTATTATTATTTGGGTGTTTTGTCACAAATTTGACAAAGGGGGAGATTGTAAGTGCTATGGTCTCATGCTCCTTTGGTTGTCAAATTTTGATGTGTCCAAAACATCTATCTGTGTCCTGTGCTTGTATGATGATTTATATGAATTCAAGACACTGCTTAAACACTTCAAGAAGCTACATGTTCAAGTCTGAAGAAGTAAGCTACATGTTGAAGTCTCAAGAAGCTACAATGTTGAAGTTCAAGTCTGAAGAAGCAACGCATGAAGTAGTTTTATGTTGATAAAGATCTCAAGTTTAAAGCTACAACAAGTTCAAGATTCAAGCCTGATATGGTTCAAAATATCTACATTCGTTGAATGGTTGAAGTTCAATGTCCATACGACATGGTTCAGGTTTGAATGACCTTAGGTTGACCCTTTAAGTAGGTCACTTTGGATACATAAATCAAATATTTATTTTACACAAGTTTGGTCTATTCTACGACCAGTCCTAGCTCTTGTTCGACCAGTCCTAGCATTGGTTCGACTAGTCCAAGAAATTCCACGACCAGTCCTAAGTAGTTGAAGATTTTTCAGAATTTTTGGTACGCCCACGACCAGTCCTGGAGATCCTTCGACCGGTCGTAGGAGTGGCTTCGACTCGTCCACGACCAGTCGTGGAGCTACGACTCAAAGTCCAGCAACGAAATCTCTGGTCTTACGACCAGTCGTAGGAATCTACGACCAGTCGTAGGTGACCCACGACCAGTCGTAGGCTACTCACGACCAGTCGTGGAACGGCTTTCAAAGATCGCGCTTATTTTTTCAAAAATCTGTTAGAGCTACGACCAGTCGTAGGTTTCTAAGACCAGTCGTAGGAGCGATTTCTGCTTCTATAAATTGAACACGAAATTCAGAGTTTTCACACTTCAACTCTATTCAATTCAAGAATTTTCAAGTGATCACTCTGAGATAAGTTGTGTTTATTTTAAGCTACATTGTGCTTATTTAATATTCCTTTTTGCTAGCTTATTTAATTTGATTTTGTTTCTATATTCCAACCTTTTATTTGAAAAGAGGAATTATCTTATTCCTTCTTCTTGGAATCAAAATCAAATATAGCTACGCCCAACGAGTTAAATCTAAAATCAATTAGAATTTAGAACCTTATGAATGTGAGTATTGGAAATTGAACTTTGACATTCAATCATCTACTCCGATTGGTTCTACCGGGCTGCTACGAAAAGGAGAAATCCAGGTATTTTACAATTCTGTAAAATTTCATTTCTTTTGGTTTTGTTTGAGGTTAAGCCAGAAAAATCTCATTGTACTGGTTTTGTTTGAGGTTGAACCAGAAAAATCTCATTGTATTGGTTGTCTGAGGAAAACCAGAAAACTCAGAAAAGAGGGGTTTTTGAATTGTGTAAGCCCAAGTGAAAAAGACACAATTGTAAAGGTTTTTGGTGAACCTGTGAAAACCTATTTGATAGTGAACGCTAATATCCCCTGTGTGAGGATATTAGGAGTGGAGTAGCTTTTTGTGTGGCTGTTGGAAAACAGTTGGTGTACACACAGGCGAACCACTATAACTCTTTGTCTTGTGGTTTGAATGCTTGCTTAATTTTCATATCTTTTATCATTCGATTGTGTGGAATGTACAAGTGGATGTGAATGTTGTAACTATTTACATTTCAAGCAAGTGTGGGGATTGTTGTAATAATTTAGATCTTACTTCTGCATTTAATTTCAATTCCTTGCTATTTCATTTACTTATATTAAAATTGAGTCCTTGATCCAAAAGAGGTTCTAGAAATAAGGTTGTCCTACCATAAGCCCTTGTTTATTATGGTGTAAGGTTGTCCTTAGAACTGAATTTGTATCAATCTCTCAATACCTATTTATCAAGGTGATTTAAATTTAGCTTTGTGAATTGATTCATATTGTAAGGCTATTGGTTTAATTTATTTCCGCTAATTTTATATTAAATTTGGCATAGTCCTATTCACCCCCCCCCCCCCTCTAGGACATATAGCTTGGCCTTTTCATGAGCTTTGAGTAAAGAGTGTGAGAAACGCGAATATCTTTAGAGAACGAAATGAAACTAAGTAAATGGGTCATTCGTTTACACGCGAAATTGAGGATTTCAGACCGTCAGTTTCTAACCAAACTTCACCCAGGGGAAAAGGAAATTTTCCTGCTCATATCCGTATACTCGTGGCCCCGATTGAGCAAGTTCGACCGTTGATCTGACGCAGGTCTTTCACGGCTAATTGACATATCCAATCGTGCCGAAATCACATCCTGGCATAGATCCATTGTCAAGGAACTTACCCTACGACGTAAGTGAGTAGTGGACCTCCAGATGAGCCCCGTTTGCTTGAAACAGGCACCCTTTGGTTATAAATTAAGTATACCAAGGCCATGAGGCCATTTGCATCAGTTCTGGGCCTATATAAAGCCCTTAAACTACCCCATTCCCATTCCATAGGAATTTTCTAAAAACCTTAAGGAGAGAGAGAAAAGGATAGAAAAGAGGAAGGAAGGAAGAAGGATTCTTGGAGATCTTTGTTGGGATTCTTTCTCACAACTCCACGCACTGATTCGCCTACCCACTTCGCTAACACGATCCGTTTCAACTACGATTTGGGTAAGAAATCCAAACCCTAACGCCGTAGTTAAGATCTAGAATAGTCGTTTGTCAACCTAGCTAACAGATTTCGTGATTTAGGTACCCGTCATCCCATTTTCGGGAACGTAGGATTCGAACCGTGTCCGAAACGAGTATTCCGACAAAAGGTGCGGACTATAAATGTTTAGGTTATGGTTTTCAATGCTTTCAATGTCAGCTAATGATTTATGTCTGACTTGATTGCTACCATATCGTCTTAGCCGATTTTGATATGTTTTACATGTATGAACTATGTTGGACAAAATATGCATTTTATGTGTTTATTGAAATGTTTGAA
This sequence comes from Magnolia officinalis, assembly GCA_021015155.1. NCBI lineage: Eukaryota > Viridiplantae > Streptophyta > Magnoliopsida > Magnoliales > Magnoliaceae > Magnolia > Magnolia officinalis. The sequence goes on from JAJHSJ010000009.1 coordinate 31,027,018, forward strand.
TGAACATGTAAACATGATTTGTGTTTTTTATGCCTACTAATCTAGGATTCATTGTTGCCATATGTATGCTGACCTCTCTGTATATGGATTTGATAAAATATATGTTGTAACTAACCTAGTCTATATATTTGGTGAGGTGTAGCCTAAGTATTTGGTAAAATGTCTGAATGAGAAAATGTTGATGATTTGTAATTATTAAGAGTATTAAGATATGATTTTTATTTACCTTCCTCATATGTATTGTTTCTTTTATGTAATCATATCCGCCGCCACGCGATTTATGATAAAATGCAAGTGGTTGGTAACATGTTTAATGTGTTTGATAAAATGCTCAAATGAGGAATTGATTTGGATTGTTTGTTAAATGCTGATATGATTATTACATGTATCTACTTATTGCATCTGAGTAAGATTGGGGCTACAACGTAGCCCAGGCAATCATTAACAGTTCATGTACAAGTGGCCGAATTAGTCTCGCCACATTGGGTAATTTGATGAATCTGGGTCGCTCGATGATTGTCGACTGTGGTTAGGCCACAAGGGGTGCTTATGCACTCAATTTCAATTAAGTCAACATGTGCTCGTACCAATCGAACTTGTCAAACAAACCGATTGTCCTATTGTGTGTTTACCATGTATGGACACCACTGTTTGAATCTAAGGTACCACTTACCAATGTAAAAGCCTGTTTCAACTATAGTACCACGATCCGCTAAGACTCATGAGCCGGGCATGGTGGTATGAGACACCGTGGTCGAGCTGTCTGCCTACGCTGGGGTGACGAGCCTCCCCGTAGTAACTAGTGAGCAACCCAAACTCGTGAGTCAGGCATGGTGGTATGGGACACCATGTTCGAGCTGTCAGCCTACACTAAGGTGACGAGCCTTTCCGTAGTGACCGCGAGTATAAACTTTAAATTTGCCTATCGACTGCTTTTCATTAGGGGTGATGCCATACAACTTGCCTATTGTATGTGGTTAACTAGGATTGACAACCTAGATGGATCCTTCACTTGGGTTAATGATATAAAAGGAGGTACCTTAGCTTCCCGAACCTGTTGTATGAATAAGCTTAATCAAATACTTGGCTAACACGACCATGCACTACACCAAAATCGTCATTTAGGAACGGTTTAAAACCGTTCCTAAATGAGGCATCGCAAAAAAAGGAACGGTTCAGAACCGTTTTGGATACCGTATCAAATTTTAGAAATGGAATTTTAGGAACGATTTTAAACCGTTCTAGCGCCAACGGTCTTTAAGAACTGTTTAAACCATTCTTAATGTTGCCAATGGTCGGATTTTTAATTGGAATTTTAGGAACAATTTCAAACCTTGATAAACACACGAAATTTAGGGTCAAGGGAAATAAATTAACAGAAGTTTATTGCATTCCATCAAAATAGAGATTAATCCAAAGAAAAACATAAGGTAATCTATATAAGGCATTTCCAAAGTCATGAAATAAGTAAACATCATGAACATCCTTTGACAAACTTTGAAACAAGAAAGGTCCCTTACCATGAAAGAGATTTACTTTCAGTAAAAAATGATTTATGTCCATAACTCCTCATATCTACAAATCAAGAAGAACAATGCCATGCCCACCGCTACTTGTACAATTCAAGTGAAGGATCTAGAATTGTACATCTAGCACCTTGTTAAAAAAGGACACCCTAAAAATTCCAAAATGTAGAAGCCCAAAACCACCGTTAGAAAATATACAAAGGAAGAGAATAAAAAACCAAAAAGGTGGAGATTGATTAAAATCTACAATGAAATACCTTGTTGTCAATAGTATCAAATTTTGTGAGCAAGATGCCATCTATCAATCTGGTGCTAGGTGCATCCGACAGGTCCGTTAATTTCTGTACAAGGTAAGAAAATTGCTCAATCCACACGTGTCATCAATTAGCTAAATAAATCATAACAAAGTGGTGGAAAAAATCTCATTAATTTGAAACATGATCTCAATACAACATATAAAACTCAACAAAGAAAAGCTAATCATGAAGGACAAAAACCAACCAATAATAAAGTTAGCTCAAATAGCTAACAGAAAAAGAAAAAGAAAAGAAAAATATAACTTAAGCAGCCTTCCAATAAATTAAAAAAAAACACAGTAGTCTAATCCAGATAAAGCAATCCAATAGATACTGAATCAATGAAAAAAGAAATCCAAACTCACTTGGCTTGTAGATGTTTATAGAACGACACACTTCCCCTTCCTTTGTGAGTCAAGATCAACATTGGCACCATCTTCCTCAGCTTCATCTTCTAGGTTCATTTCCAAGATCTAAAAATGTTGATGAATAACCATTAAAATGCTTGTCACGACTATCTATGGAAAGCCTAAAAAACTTATAGAGATCAAGCAACATAACAGATTTAAGAAGGCTTTTCTGAGTTAAAAATAATTGTTTTGTTTTTTGAACCATAATCTCATTTTCTGTTTTACTTTGGGAATCATGGTTCCAATCATGTATTGATAATTAGCAAAAAGAATTTTCGATCAAGCAAAAGTCCCACTTGAAAGAAACAACTGAATGCAAAGACAAAGTTCTATGAGATGATTATATTACATGTCTAGGGTTAAAATTATCTGGAAGAATCGTGGAAAGAGAAGATGAAGAAAAGAATGGTTGGACTAAACTTTATCATCAAGAAGAATGTGTCCAAGGTCTTCATGAATACATTATTTCCATGCAAAATAGAAAAGAAAATTATTAGCATACAGAATTTGCACCTTTAAAGTTTCAATAGCTACAAATTCATAATCAATATCAAAACTGTGTATATGGCCTCAGTGATGAAACTACAACAGTTACTACTACCAAACATCCACAAAAATAACACATAATGCTTCAAAGTGACTAAGGGTATGATAAAAGTTGAATTTTGTAAAGAAATGAAGAAGGCAAAGATTATGTTAATAGTTTCGGTGGACTGACTAAAACATTAGTTTAAGCAAATAAACCTCGAAGGAGGGAACAAAGGAAGGAAGGAAGGAAGAAGAAGAAGAAGAAGAAGAAGAAGAAGAAGCAGTTTCTTGGTTTCATCTTGAAAGGCAGTCACTAAGACACCCAAGATACACAAGAACCACCCTATCATGGATAAATTTTAAAACAATGTTGCCCCCCATGTAAATTCAAATCTGGGAAGCACAAACAATATCACCTAGTAGAAACTAATTGAGATTGATGAATACATGCTAGAAGATGGAAGCCAATAATATAAACCATGCCTAGTACAAGGCATCTCATAGGGAGGTAAAGAGAAGAAAGTAAACTATACAATGTATATTTCCAACATTGATGCCTACAAACATTAAAAAGGAAAATACATCTAAACAAAATTAAGATCGCCCATAAATCAAAACAAAGGGAGATATTTAGTTAAAAAATTTAGACACTGATCTGCATTTTATATGAACACCCCTGAGATAAAAGTGATTGGCTGGTTCGAAAAATCTGTTCTAGGGAACGAGGTATCAGTCCCTTTTGCTCCGGATCTTCCGGCCTACCCATCATAGTATAGGTTTTCCCAGAACCTGTTTGACCATATGCGAATATACAGACCTGCTAAAAAACAAGTATATATCATTTTGCACAAAATTGTATAGTTCATGCTTCATGACACCAAGTTTACACCTATAAGCATTCCACAAAATCATGTACCATTAATCACACAACATTAGCACAACAAACATTTTCCCTTACTACTGGATAACAAGAATTTAGTAAGGAGCAATAAAGGAAACTACATTGAAAGGAAGAGTTACCAATACATAGAAGACCACTGTATACCACCATTAGAAATAAAATACAAAAAAAAAAAAAAAAAAAAAAAAAAAAAAAAAAAGAAAAGAGAGAGAGGAAAAAAGCATACCAATGACTCCATGAATATAAGCCTACAAAAATATCAATAAACCCTTGCGAAGGGTATGACCACAGTGGAGTTGGGCGAGGTTATGTGTCCCAACAATGAGTTATTCATTCAATTCCAGCATACCCACTAAAAGTGAAGACATAAAAAATTGAAACCAGGCCTAGAAAGTAGGTGTAGAGTTTTAAACATATGAGAGAGAGGAGAGATTTTAGGTTCCAATTTCCAACCCATGAAGCAGAGGGAAGAAAAAGATGCTCAACATATACAACATGCAGTCAAGTCCTTTTCGATCACCTTGTAGCCATCAAGAGCCAGCTGTGAGATTTCTACAAAAACTTCTTCTTGGGAAGCCTCATGGTTGAATACTTTATCAAAAGTGAATGGATACTTTTGCCCTGCTAGCAAAATGAAACTATGATGAGTATTTAATGTTGTAGTGTATTCACATTTGCAGCCACTAGCTGATGTTGTAGTTTTCTTATTTCTTCTTTCTGAGAAGCACATCTATCCTATAAAAGAAGATCAAAATCACATATCAAATCTTACCAGTTCGTTAACAAGATGGAAATTTAGGAAAAGATACCAACATACCTCAAGTAAAAAATTCAATGGTCAAGTTGTTCAAAACACAGCCTAACCAGAGTGACTTCTTAATTTGACGGAAGATGAAAAAGAGAAAAAAAAAAAAAAGAAAAAAAAAAGAAAAAAAGAAAAAAGAGAGCAATTCAGAGTCATATCATGTTAGGGAAATATCAAAAAGGGCTCATGAATGAATAAAGTTAATCATGAGTAATTTAGCAAAGGCAAACTAAAAATATTGGGCCTTACAATTAGCAAAGACGTGCTACCCACTAGAGGAAGCTACTACATTTGGTGAGTATTTTATTTTATACCAATTTGGCCAAGTTTCGAGAACTAGATTGCATCTTTAGAAAACTTTGGTTACTTGAAGGTTTGACCAAGTACTTGCAATTGAAACTAGTTCAAGTGACTGAAAAAACAAGGAAAATTCCCTAAAAATCATATTACAACGTAAGAATTTTAAACTGGAGGATTGATATGTTTTTAAACGTTGAGTTTGGCACAAGGATCCTTCCTCAGAATCATGTGGGATCGAGATGCATTTCTTCTCTTTACGACTCCATTCTAATGCTTTGTCAATGGCCAAAAAGAAAAGATAATACATTACTTTGTTTGTTGTGCTCAGGAAGTATGAGAGATTTGACTCCATGTGAGGTTTGAACACAAAAGGTGCAGTATCAACATCTTCTAATTGAACATCTTTATCATTATCTGTTGCTACTGATAGTGACATTGAGCTCCTGCTATTAAATGGCACAAATTTATAACCTTCATGCTACCTTGGAACTTTTCTCATCCAACCCCGTTCTCTCATCTTTCAGCCACATAATTCATACGAATACCATTGCTCTAAGCATGTTGCCAGTTCAAATCTAGAAAAAAATAAAAAAAAATAAAAAATAAAAATCAAATTTAATTCTAGTGACAGAGATTTATTTGAGGCTAGAAAGGGCAAAGCAAAAGGGAATCAAAGAATCAAAAGATCCATTGTTAGTCACAGCAACCACAACTCCTACTTCTTAATGGAACCATAAGATTCAAGCAATATCATAAGATGATTTAGTGAATCGTAAGCTCCACCAGAAAAAATCATGAGATTCAATCGTGATTCTGCTCCACCAGAAAAAAAACATAAGATTCAATCGTGATTCTATGGGAAGGAGTCCAACCTAAGATTCAATTGTCTTCCATAAGATTTGGTTGGAATCATAAATCATAAGATTTTTACTCAAAATAAAAGGCACCCATAAAAGCATCGAAATGCATTTCTAGGTGAAATTTTCTTTTACGTTCTATAAATTGTCTAAAATATGAAGAAAATACCTTGTAAAAAGGTTCCAATTTGTTTGGAGTTTGAATCCCATTTTTTAATAAATCAAGAGAAGTGTTGAAGATCTTTTCCATATCAGCTTCTCAACTCGTCCTTTTTTCTCAGCTTCCGACATCCATTTAGAGACAAACCACAACAACCAGAAATAGAATGCAAACCGAGCTAGTATTAAATCTTACCAGAGAATTCGAAAGGAAAACAGGGGAATCAAGCAATGTTGTTGGACTAAGACCCGGAGAAATTGTTAGGTAAGGAGACTGAACTTCTGGGGACGAATAAGATAACAAATTAGCTGATCTAATCCTTGCGGTATTCAGCTTAGGAGCATTGAACCCAGCTCTTAGGAGTAAAATCATAGCAATGAGGTTATCTGTGTAATGATTGAAGACGACAGTTTTTGAAACTGTAACATTTCGAGTGGGCTCAAACAAAACTCGAGAAAATTTTGATAAAACTTGGCTTGTTAAGGTTCTTCATAAATTTCATTGGTTCAATTTTAGCCATTGCATTTGTAGCATATAGAAAAGGTTGTTTAGATCAAAAGGTCCAATAATAAATATAAATAGTTCATTTCATACAGTCCAATTTCCATAATGCCTCCCCATAGAGATGATCATAATCATCCCATCCACGGCTTGCCATTTGAAAATTAAACAGTTGTAGAAAAAGAGGACAACATTTGCAAGGTTAACATCCTACAATCAATATGAACTTAAAAAAATTGCCCACGAAAGGAGTTGGGCAAACCTAATGAATGCAGATGACCTAAAACTGTCACTGTTGAGCTTCCCTGTATTTGAAAAATAATTAACGTTTGCACTGAGATTTGCTAGTGAGAGTTTCAAATCCCTTGTTATACCATAAGGAAATTATTTAGAAAAGAAGAAGAAGAAGAAGAAGAAGAAGAAGAGGTGGAAACCATTGATCAGTAAGCATCTCTACATGTTCCGAATAGTCATCCAGCACATATGATTGTCCAGTTTCTGTGACCTGCTGCAGCCAATCCCATGAACCCCCAATTAGTCAGCCAAATGCAGCTGCCTCATGTCGGGCTGCAGCAATTAAGGTTAACAACCATACACATATGAGCCAGCCAGTGGCAAGGCAGTTGTTGTGCCCCCATGCAATCAACAATGCCTGCCCCACCACCATGATCTTGTTGACACTCTCCAATGAAATCCACATCAAAGACGCTCCAACAGAGCCTGATTTCAATTCTTCATTTGGTGGGCCACCACACTATTGAACAAGAAGTGCTGCCAAGATAAAACATCGATATATAATAAAGAGAGTTGAACCTTGCAAAGTTTGTCTGTGGCTGAAGGAAATTATCTAGAAATAAATGTTCCTCTGCCTCTGCTGGACAGGACAGCGGAGCCTCATCCATCTCTTTGTGTACGTCCATTTAAATTTGTTTCAATGTCCAATATTCATGCTTCTGAAATATTATCACACCTTGTTTATTCCAACTTGACCACAAAAGCACTCAGTCCGAAAAAAAAAAAAAAAAAAAAAAAGCAATAACACTGTTGGAATAACCTCCTCCTTGAACAAAATAAATTGCTGGCATACCAATTAAGCCACATTCTGTTGGTAGTTATTTCTATCTAAATTTGCAGTGTAAGCAAATCTGAACATTCTCATGCCATCGAAATGATTCATAAGCCTGTATTTAAATTGAGAGCTTTTTTTTAGTCCATGTGCTACCATACAGGCACATCGGGTGGACTCCACTAGACGGCCTGATGCAAAAGTCAGTCATAACTCATCAGGTTGACCACTAATGTACAAAGAAAAAAAAAAATCCTGACAGCATTCCACACTCAAAGTACACAGTGTAGAAAATAAAATTAAAAAGAAAGAAAAAGAAAACAAAGGAAGAAGAGGGAAAAAGAGCATACCTCCAACAACATCGATATCTACACTCCCAAGAGTAGATCCTGCCATTTGATACTGAATATCAGCCGTCCATCTCTCTTCATAGTCAATCTCTCAGACAACCAAATTCACTGAGTTTATGCAATCCTAGGAAGATTTAAAGAATATCAAGGAGCACCCAATGGTTACAGTAAATATATCATTGTCTAACCATCACAGCCGATTTAACTGATTGAAATGAAACAAAATTAACAAAGCCATGTGAACTGAAAATGGTACTAATCAACTTCCAAACCATCCTATTATTTGCCAAATAGTCCACTTATCGTGTGAATAACCGAATTTGAAATAGAGTACTTTAATTTTCCTCGGCATCATCAGAGACTTGTGCCGACTATGGGGTCAGCAGAGTTACTGCAAGGAGAAAAAATAATTTTTTTTAAAAAAAACATACCAAAGAACTGTGTGAAAATGCGAGTGAAAAAGCTCAAATTGCGTGAAACATTGTACGCCATTGCAGGAGGAAGTGGCTTCACGATGGTGTCAATGCTAAACACTCGTCTAAGAAACTGCATGTAGAAGAAAGGACCCCATCTCAGGGCTTAACTAAATGGATGTGAGGATGTTCAGAATGCGGATGGGAGCAAATATATTGGAGGGGTTTCTAGGAAAAAGAGGTGCTACTAACCAACCACATGGGAACCATAAATCCATAAACATATAATGACTATCATTTGTGAAGTTGCTAATAAATAATAAAATCTGCTACTCGGGCACATTAGTATTACTTCCACAATAACACCAACATCCAACCAGTAACAGTGAATGCCAACAGATGGAAGATAAAATCTTGCTCAACCATGTTTGGAAGTTTGTGTACCTTGCGGCATCTTATTGCAACTTTAGACTGCCTATAAACTTGCTAGACACATTATCCTTGTCACCCAATCCCAAAATGAAATCATCTAACTGTTTCACCTTATTGATTTTGATGAAAGGGTAAGCACTATTGGTTCTAAAGCAAGTTCATTTCATTATGTTAGACCATACTACACAAGTTGGATTTGATATGTTGAAGCTACCCAATGTTGTATCCATTCGGGCCACCATTTCCTTAGCTGTGTAGACACCCCATTTTGGTATATCCTATTGAGTTCAAAATGAATATCATTTCAGTATTGCTGTTTGTCAAATTTCAACACTGTTGGACCATAATTTTCAACGACTTTCACTACTCAATTGCTTCAGATCTGCCACATACATAAACCCAAATTATCATACATCATTTTAGGCTTGAAAGGGCATCAAGGGAGGTTGCTTTTGAGAGATGACAATCAGGCATGAGGCAAAAGAATTCATTACATTTTCATCATGTGAGTCATACATCCCAACTGTAGCCATTGGGTCCCAATTCCCAAACCCAGCTATCGGAATCATCACAATGGTCATGGTGGCGGGAGCGTTTATCAATAGCCCTCGAAACATATTTAATAATGAAGATGGATCTTTCCAGAAGCCCATTGAACGAGTGATGTAGGACAAATGAACAACTGTCAGGAATATGAAATTTACATGGTCAATGACATCTTTTCAATAGGAATCAAATACAATAAAGAAAAGACCAAGCTGCCTCTAATAACAAGGCATTCACGATACAGTTACATGTTATGCTAACATGTTTCAAGCATAACAAAGGTAAAATGTAAACATACGGCATGAAAAACACATGCCTCAGTGAATTACACTTAAGAATAAATAGGTCAAATATATTTTGAATGCTAAAGGCAGAAAATCATTCAATTTCTATTAAGACTAATGAATTTATATGGCTGAGGACAATTATATGCAGTTACCAGTCTGTAAACTTACTTTGGAAGTTCTAAGCTTCCACTGCAATTCATGCTGTAATTGCTGAAAAAAAAAAAAAAAAAAAAAAAAAAAAGCAATAAAAAAGCTTCCACTGCAATACAACTTGCCAACTACTGGAATAGGAAAGAAAAATCAAATTTTTAGTTATAAAAGTACCTGATAAATCCACTTAAAAAACTGAAAGAATGACCACTGGACATCTCTGACAAGGTGTGACAAGCAGGGAATTTAAGTAGCAAAGCAAGAAATATGCGTATGCCAGCATAAACTCCCAATACAAGAATATAAATCTGAAAATAGAAAGAATCTGAGTTCCGGTTATCTTTTCCTTCAGAACCTTCCGGCAATGCAGTTTGGGAAGCATGTATGAGTACAAGGATACAAAAAACTATTGTACAACAACAGCAAAAAGGGACCATGGGTCTGCCACAACAATATGAAAATGTAAATTTCAAACATAATACTACACTCACTTGTAGATATGTGTTACAAATACTGAACTGAGTCCAAACCAAAAGAATCTAATAAACAGCCTTGAGATCACCATGCCTCTAGCTGTTGAGTAAGCCCCAAATGTGAGCAGGACATCCAAGCAGCCTACAAATTCATAATGGAATTTGATGTGAAAAAGACAGAAAAAGAAGTAACAAAAAAAATATCCAAATCTGAGAGTTATTTTACTTAACCCCCATCTGCTTTGAGGCCCATCATATAAATGGTATGGATCATTGAAATGTGACACAAGATCCAGCTGCTGCAGTCCCTACTTATAAAACCCAAACATCAGGATGTGTTGTAGCAGATAACCTCTGCATCTTACACCATTCCTAAAACTAGCTCTATCAAGTCCACTCATGTGAGTAGATTTTAATGTGGACTACTAGAATGAAATCAACGGTCTATCCCATGTCCAATCCGCCACAAAAACAGTCTCCTACTCCTACAAGGCCTGTTCAAATTCCTCTCAGGAATTTCATCGAACACCCCACGTGCACACCAATCACTTCACATTTTGCAAAGAAATTCAACAGCCCAATCTGCACAAACGGGCTCGATATGACAAGTTTGGTCATATGGTAATGCACACTACAACCATTATACAACAGATGCCCTATTCTAGGTACACTTTACAACACAGAAGGTTTTCAGATGTGACAAGTTTGGTCGATGGTTCAATGAATGAGGCCATTACAAATCAAAACATTACTAGAGATTTCATTGGCCAAAATCTACAGAAATTTGGGGGAAAACAGAAACTGAGTAAGAAAAATCAGAGGGTTTTCATCCTTCTTGACCTTGGCCTTATAGATGTATGACATCCTCATGCCGCAATACCAGACCACCTCCTCCATCGTATTCACAACCTCGATTTGAACCAGAGATGTCGATGGGTACCGGTTCCTCGCACGTACAGCCTGACACGCTCGCCCTTGTGCCCTTTCACCATTTTCGCTACAGAGGGTTTTGTCAAGAAAGAAATAGGTGGAAAAAAAACCCTAGAAGACGCAGACCACGAATTAACTAGTTGTGCTCGTTGAGGCTCTCTTTGTCGAGCTTCGAGTTGGAGAGGGAGAGGGAGAGGGAGAGAGAAAGAGGGAGACTAATCTAGATCGAGAGAGAGAGAGAGAGAGAGGAGGGAGAGAGAGAGAGATTGAGGGAGAGGGAGATCGAGAGAGGGAGACTGATCGAGATCGAGAGAGATATCAAGAGGGAGAGGGAGAGAGAGAGAGAGAGAGAGAGAGAGAGAGAGAGAGAGAGAGAGAGAGAGAGACGGATGGTTTGAGGGTTCTGGGCATTAAAATAGTAGCGTTAAAATCAAAAACAACCTAAAACCGTAGTTAAACCAAAATAGTAGCCGTACCTTAATGGCGATTTTGGTGTTATGATGCACCGTATTGCATGTGCTTTGGCGAGAAAGTTGCACTTTAGGGAGGTTGTCATGCGCGAACTTGGTTGTCGAAGTTGGTTATGAGGGAGCTTTGTGCGAGGGCATGCATCATTACTGCACCCCATTCCTGCATTAATAAGAATAATTAGGGAATGATTGTTGTACTGCTTTATCATTACTACTTGATTGACTTGATGACATGTTAACCTTTGCCTTATAGTACCATTGAGCTGATCACTCACTCCCACCCTAGGACGGTGTTTTAAAACATCAACCAGACTCTGTTGTAGATGCAGGTGACGACGAAGTCTATGCAGCTTAGTTGGACTTCATAGATGAGGAGGAGAAATTCTCCTACGTTTAGTTCTCAGGTAGGTCTATGTAAACCTCGTGCTGATTTGACAGGATTACAGGGACATATGGATTCGTTAGACACTTTACATTTTGATATTTTGTCAATTTTGGAACAATACATGTATATATTTAGCCCGGTAACACACTCATACTCTGGAGGTTGTGAAACACTTACATACTTAAATATATATGTTTCAGTCTTCCGCTTGCTTAATTTAATTATATCTGGAGTATGATATGTTGTTTTGGTATAATCCCACTCATGTTTAACTCATTCATATGGACAAAATCTGAACATCATCATCCATGTTGCATAAGTGATGTGCTGGATCTCGGGAGTAGAGCTTTGCTCGACCCTCAAAATCCAGGGCGTTACACCCATATAACAGGATAACTGTGACCCATATAACAGGACAACTGTGATCCATACAACTGAAACCCATATAACATGATAACTAAGGCCCATATAACATGACCACTACGATCCATACAACTTCAGCCCATTTGGGTCATGGTTTGCATGGGTTGTAGTTGGCATGTTATATGGGTCGTGGTCGTCATATTGTATGGATCATGGTTTTCAATGTATTCAATTCCTTTTCTACCAAACCATTGGTACCATAGCTTAAAGCCCACAATGGGGTGATCCGATCCATCCACCTTGTCGACCAGCTCGACGTGGGCCCAAAAAGTCCTAACTTGGGCAATGTCCACTTCTAACAAACATCACATTGAGCTTAGAAACTTTTAACAGTCACCATTATTTTCTATTTTGTGGGCCATAAAAGCACTGGATCGAGCTGATATTTAGGCCTTAGCCCTAAAATGACACGACAAAAAGGATGGGCGACATGGATTATACACATACATCAATGTGGGCCTCAATGTATGGTCAAATTCTCAGGTTGTGGTTGTAATGTGGCAAGGGTCATAGTTTTTATGGGTCGTGATTGTTATGTTATATGGGTTGCGGTTGTCATGTTATATGGGTCGCGGTTGTCATGGGTCGTACTTGTCATGGATCGTAGTTATCATGTTATATGGATCGTGGTTGTCATGAGTCATAGTTGTCATAGATCGTAGTTATCATGTTATATGGGTCGTGGTTCTCATGTTATATAGGTCGTGATTGTCATATTATAAGGGTCGTGGTTCTCATATTATATGGGTCGTGGTTTTAATGTGGTAAGGGTTGTAGTTGTCATGGGTCATGGTTGTCATGTTATATGGGTCATGGTTGTCATGTTATATAGGTCGTGGTTGTCATAGGTCGTAGTTATCATGTTATATGGGTCATGGTTCTCATGTGATATGGGTCGCGGTTGTTACATATTCACTTCCTTTACTACCAAATGAAATGATAGTCATTGGTATAATAGCCTAAGGCCCACAATGGGGTGATTCATTCCGTCCACCTTGTCGGCCTCCTCGCTGTGGGCCCAAAAAGTCCTAACTTGAGCAGTGTCCACTTCTAACAAACATCATAGCGAGCCTGAAAAGTTTCAACAGTGGGTTCCATGGTCACCATTACTTTCTATTATGTGACCCACACGAGCTTTGGATTAGGCTGATATTTGGGCCCTAGCCCTAAAATGACACGACAAGAAGGATGAGCGGCATGGATTATACACAAGATCAATGTGGGCCCCACAAGTTTGGTCCTTGCCCACGCGCAAAAAAAGGTTCCGTACACATCATTTTTTTTTTTTTTGCATTAAATACGACGTAAATTCTTATTCCCTAGAAAATCGTACAGCTACTGAAACAAGGACTGACATTTTGATCTAAGTAGTTTTCAGAAGCTTGTCGGAAAGCCACTCTTAGGATATATGGGTTGTTGTAGCTTTCTAGGTAATTGACCCAAACTTCAAGGTCATCAATACGGTCAATTTCCCAACGTATAATCGTGCTTCGACCAGAGTATGAGGAGTATATTCTTGATTTTTCATTTGTGCATGTGGGGTTCTTGTTCGCGTGATCCAGACGGTTCGTCACGGTGAATGGGCATGCTAGGAAATCTTCAAATGTAAAATGCCAGGAATATAAACTTTCAATTTACATACTATAAATGGATGGTTAAGATGAGAAAATCAGCAATGGTCCACATTCAATTGTAAAATGCAAGCAGATTGCTGCGCAAGAGCTGGAGTATAGTATGTTTTTGGTATTATAATCCGGGTGCGGATTGCGTCTTACCCCCGCCCGTCTCCAGCTGGGAACGAGCAGCATCTTTGATTCGCCACCGTGATGTATGGGTCTTATCCACACCGTCCATCCACTTTTTTCTGTATCATTTTGAGTTACAGGCCTAAAAATGAGGCAGATCCAAGCCTCAAGTAAACTACAAAAGGGGGATTAAACTCTTACCATTGAAAACTTCCTGGTGCCACATAATTTTAGATGGAGCTGATATTTGTTTTTTTCTCTTAATCCAGGTCTATGTAACTTTACGAATCGGTTGGATACCAAATAAACATTATGGTGGGCCTTAGAAAAGTTTCAATGTGTGAATCATTATCACCATTGCTTCCTGTGGTGTGGCCCACCTGAGCCTTGGATGTGGCTCATTTTTGGTTTCATACACTAAAATGATACAAAAAAAAAAAAAAAAAAAATGGATGGACGGTGTGGATACGACCCATTCATCACGGTATGCCTGAATGAGGCAGATTTAAAACTCAAGTGGGCTCACGAGAGTAAAATGTAGGCAGGGGAAACGGATTGGCTACTCCCCCTGACATCAGCCAATGGCTGATGGTCGGTGCTATGGGGACCCCACCATGACGTATGTGTTTCATTCACGCCGTCCATCTATTTTTACAGATCATCTTACGGTATCAGACAAAAAATTAGGTATATTCCAATCTCAAGTGGACTACATTACAAGAAACAGTGTTGAATAAGTGTCGACCATTAAAAACGTTTTGGAAGCTTATTTTTGCTTTTACCCTTCATCTGGGCGTGTATGACATAATCAACAGATTGGATGTCAAATAAACAGTACAATAGGCCATAGGAGGATTTCAATGGTGGATATCCAATCACTATTGTTTTCATGTGGTGTGGTCCAATTGAGATTTATATACCTCTAATTTTTGGTATTAAGCCTAAAATGATCTGTAAAATTGTATGAACGGAATGATGAAACACATACATCATGTTGGAGCCCACAGAGCACCGACCACCCGCCACCGGGCTGGTGTCAGGCGGAGTAGCCAATCCGTTTCCGTAGGCAGGGAATGCCTGCCATTAAAATGTCACTGGTCCACTGTAATGTTTATATGCCATCCATACATATACATAAGGTATTCCTACATGGGTTGAACCGAAAACACAAAAATATTAGCCTATTCCAGAACTTCCGCGGCTTATATGAATGTTTCAATGATCAATTCCACTGTTTCCAACATGCGGCCCACTTGACTCTTGTATCAGCTTCATTGTTTTTTTCATGATCCGGCAAAATGAATGGATGGATGGGTGAATTTCTCACAAAAATCAAGGTGCCCCACCTAGGTTCACTGGGGCATGAGTAGGAGTACGCGGATTAGATACTGACAAGTTGAGTAGCGAGTTGGCTACTGAAGTGACGTCACCATATTCTGTGGGCCCCATATGATGTATAGGTTGTATCCACACCGTCCATCCATCTTGAGACATCATTTTAGGGCATGATTCAAAGAACAAGGCAGATAAAAAGCTTTAGTGGACCCCACCATAGAAAACAGTGGGGAGAGTGATTCCTACCGTTGAAACTATCCTAAGGCCCACCATAATGTTTATTTAAAATCCAACCTGTTCAAAAGTTAAAAAATACATGAAATAAGGGAAAACACAAACATCAGATTGATCTAAAACTTTGTGGCCTTTAGAAGTTTTTAATGGCGGGTGTCACTGTCCCTACTATTTTCTGTGCTGGGGTCCATTGGAGCTTTGGATTTAACTCATTCTTTGTATATTGCCCTAAAATGATCTCTCCAAATGGATGGAAGGTGTGGATACAAAACATACATCATGGTGGGGTCACGAAACTTGGTTACGTCACTTCAGTAGAGTCGCTACTCAACCTGTCAGTAGCTAATCCGCGCCCTGAGTAGGATTAGCATGAGTATCCTGCTTTCACTAGGACGCACGCCGGCATGACACGTGTGTAACGGTTCTAGGCTGTTCACAAGGGGACGCGGTTGCGTCCTACCCCCGCCCGGACGGTAATCCGTCCCGGTAGGGCTCTGTGGAGCCCACCGTGATGTAACTGTTTCATCCTGCCGTCCAACGATTTTTTCAGAAAATTTTAATATATGAGGCAGGTCCAAGGCTTGAGTGGACCACAAAGTGGGGATTGAACGTCCACCATTAAAAGCTTCTTGGGAGCTAGAGAAGTTTCGGATCATGCTGATATTTGTGTTTTCACTTCATCCACGTCTATGTGACCTTATTAATAGGTTTTATGGTTAAAAAACATCACGTGGACCCTTAGAAACGTTTCAACGGTGGGTGTCATATCAGTGCAGGTTCCTTTGGTGTGGTCCACTCAAGCCTTGGACCTGCCTCATTTTT
Organism: Magnolia officinalis; assembly: GCA_021015155.1. Taxonomy (NCBI): domain Eukaryota; kingdom Viridiplantae; phylum Streptophyta; class Magnoliopsida; order Magnoliales; family Magnoliaceae; genus Magnolia; species Magnolia officinalis. The sequence goes on from JAJHSJ010000009.1 coordinate 31,043,363, forward strand.
TGGTTCGCATATTAAAATTTTCTGAAAAAATTGTTGGACGGGGGATGAAACAGTTACATCACGGTGGGCTCACAGAGCCCTGCCCGAACGGATTACCGTCCGGGCAGGGGTAGGACGCAATCCGCGTCCATTCACAAGGTGTGCCACACCATCCACAAGGTTGGGCCCCACATGCCCAAGTCCAACAGCATGTATCTGGCCTACATAGAAATGAGCAGGATATGTGGATATATCACATTCATCATTTTCATTACACGCGTGGCCCACTGCACGGACATGACTTTTGGGTTAGGTCATATAACATACAGTCCGTCTACTGAACCGTTCAAATCGAAAGAAGCAGAAAGAAAATGTGCATACATAGTGTTTTTAGGTCTTCTCTGCTTACATTTAGCATGTTAGGGTCTTCGGTAAGCTTGGTGACGTTACTTCAGTAGCGATTTGGCTGCTGACCTTGTCAAAATCGGACGCGATACTGACAATGTCAATAGCCAAATCGCTACTGAAGTTACGTCACCAAGCTTGGTGGACTCCGCCATGATGCATGTGTTGTATTCGTACCGTCCAACCATTTCGTAGGGATCGTTTTATGGCATGAGAAAAAAATAGATAGATATAAAGTTCAAGTGGACCCACGGTAGAAAACCGTGGGATTAGTCACAACCACCATTGAAACATTCATAGGACTCACCATGATGTATTTTTTTCGATCGAACCTATTCATAAGTTAACATAGAGATAAATGAAGTGAAAACAAAAATATAAGCTTGATCCCAAACTTTTTGTGGCCCCTAAGAAGTTTTGAACGGTGGATGTCACTGTCCCCACTATTTTCTATGGTGGGGTCCACTTGAACTTTATATCTATGTCATTATTTTTCTCGTGCCATAAAACGATCTCTCTAAATGGATAGATGTAATAGATACAACACACGCATCATGGTGGGGTCCACAGAGCTTGGTGACATCATTTTAGTAACGATTTGGCTGCTAACCTTGTCAGTATCTAATCCGCGCCCGTATCCTAATCCGCGTCCTTAAGTAATAAAGAGTGGAAACCCATGCACATTGATACCCAAAAATAACTGTCATAATCGTTCTTTTGCTTGCACCAACCATCAACGGAGCTTCTTAAATGGAAAGGTGTTGCGCAGCATGCCAACAACGCTAGTGAACCGAGATTCAATCTCCGGTCTCACCCACAAAACGATAAACAAAAAGAAATATAATCTAGAAGAAGAATCAAAGCATTCCAAACAAACCACAAGACAGGGTATACGTGGAAAAACCCCAACAAGGGTAAAAAACACTAGTGCAAACTTCTACTATGAAGAAAATGAGATTACAAGCAATATACTAACCTCTTGCCCTTGGATGTATAGAAATTTTTTTTTTGCATATAACTTAGAATACCTTTTCCGTACCCTAGAATAACCCTAGGACCCCTATTTATAGTTTAGGCAACTTCTCTTTTGCACTTTTGCGAAACCGCCTCAAATTTACGTAGTCCGCATCAAATCCACACACAAATCTGTGTGACCTCGACTAGTCGAGAGAGGTCCTCGACTGGTCGAGTGGGTCACTTGACCGGTCGAGCATGGGCCTCGACTGGTCGAGCACCATGGACCTAAAAAACTATCGCTCGCTGGACTTTGAGTCGAGCGAACCCTCGACTGGTTGAGTAACCCACTTGACTTGTCGAGCAGCATGGTCCAGATGAAGCTCCACACCTCAACAATCTTCCACTTTGAGACACATCACCATAATCATTCGTCTTCTATATCCGGAGTGCACCATCTCCCTGTCTTAAAGCTTGAAGACCAATCAAAGCTGAACAGAGCTTCAGCTTCTCTCGTATGACTGCCTTAGTCAGCATATCCGTAGGATTCTCACTTGTATGGATATTCTCTAGAGCAATCGATCCATCTTCTAGTAACGAACGTATGAAGTGATATCTGATGTCAATATGCTTGGTCCTTGAATGAAAGACTGAATTCTTAGACAAGTGTATTGCACGCTGACTGTCACTGTACAGCCTGCAATTTGCTTGCTTCTTTCCCAACTCTTCCATGAAACCTTGCATCCACACCATCTCCTTTCACGCTTCTGTAACTGCAACATATTCTGCTTCCGTTGTACTAATAGATACTATCTTCTGTAACTGAGAGACCCAACTGACTGCAGCACTACCCAGAGTGAATACATACCCTGTAGTGCTTCTTCTGCTGCTGATATCTCCTACCAAATCTGAATCTACGTAGCTTTGTATCTTGATTTTCGATCCTCCATAACACAGCCCTACATCCACAATACCTACCAGGTATCTAAAGATCCACTTCACAGCTTCCCAATGTTCCTTCCCGGGGTTGTTCATGAACTTGCTAACAACTCCCACTGCTTGAGCAATGTCTGGTCTCGTGTTCACCATAGCATACATGAGACTCCCAATAGCTAACGCGTATGGGACTTTAGCCATGTAGTTTCGTTCATCCTGCGTCTTTGCACCTTGATCCTTAGAAAGCTTGAAGTGGTTGGCTAATGGAGTGTTAACCGGCTTAGCACCTCCCATACTGAATTGATCAAGTACCTTGGCTATGTACTCTGCTTGTGACAAAACTAGTTTCTTGTTTTCCTTGTCAAGCTTTATCTTCACGTATAGGATTTGTTTTGCAGCTCCTAAATCCTTTATGAAAAATTCTCTAAACAGTTGTCTTTTGAGATCTGAGATGTCCTTCATGCTTGATCCGGCCACAAGCATATCATCTACGTACAGAAGAAGGATGATGTACGATGTATCAAACTTGTTCAAATAACAACAGTAGTCTACATGACATCTCCTAAAACCGTTTCTCGACATGAAACTGTCGAACTTCTTGTACCACTGCCTCGGGGCCTGCTTCAGGCCATATAGACTCTTCTTCAGTCTACACACCTTGTTCTCCTTTCTTGGTGCCACATATTCTGTTGGCTGATGCATATATATCTCTTCTTCAAGGTCCCCATGAAGAAAGGCTGTCTTAACATCTAGCTACTCTAGATGTAAGTCCTCTGTAGCCACTATACTCAAAACCATACGAATCGTAGACATTTTCACCACTGGTGAAAATATTTCATTGAAGTCGATACCTGCTTTTTGTTGGAACCCTTTCACAACCAATCTAGCCTTGTACCATTTCGAACCATCGTGCTCCTCCTTCAGTCTATAAACCTACTTGTTATGAAGAGCTTTCTTACCCTTAAGTAGAGTGACTAGCTCCTACGTACGATTGGGTTCAAGAGAATTCATCTCATCATTCATGGCCTGCTCCCACTTAACCTGTGTATCTAAATGTAATGTCTCTTCAAAATACTCTGGTTCACCATTATCTGTCAACAGTAGATAATGTAAGGAGGGTGACTATCGGACCTTTGGTCTCCTCTCCCGAGTATACCTCCTTACAACCAATGTCTGCGGTTTTACCTCATTATACTCCTATGCATGCTCATCCTGTGGCACTGTAACACCTGTGTTCGGTAACTCTTCCAACTCTACGAATTCTTTCTCATCGGCCTTATTTTGCCGCACATTGTCCTTATGCATCACCTTTTCATCGAAGACTACGTCTTTGCTTCTGAAGATTTTTCTGTTTTCTGTATCCCAAAAACGGTAGCCAAAATCATGCTGCCCGTAGCCTATAAACGTGCACTTCTTGGACTTCGCATCCAGCTTGTTTCTGTGCTCTTCATCAATGTGAACATATGAAGTGCAACCAAACACTTTGAGATGTGCAATGTTCACTTCTTTCCCAGTCCACGCTTCTTCTAGTAACCCACCATCTAATGGTGCTGAGGGACTTCTATTAATGAGATCTGCGGTAGTATTCACAACATCTGTCCAAAACGTCTTAGCAACCCTACATGTAACCTTATGATCCTGGCGCACTCAAGGATGGTCCTGTTAATGCTCTCAGCCACACCATTCTGCTGCGGTGTCCCTGGAATCATTTTCTGATGTTTGATTCCATTTGTTGTACAATACTCCTCAAACCTCTTATCACAGTACTCTCCCCCATTATCTGATCTGAGATATTTTATTGTTTTACCTGTCTCATTTTCTATTATTACTTTCCACTTCTTAAATCATTAAATACATTAGATTTGTGCTTTAAGAGATAGACCCACAGTTTTCTACTAGCATCATTAATAAAAGAAACAAAATAACGTGAATCACCAAGAGATGATACCTGTGCTGGTCCCCACACATCAGTGTGTACAAACTCTAATAGATGTGTCTTTAGAGCGCATCCCATTTTCTTGAACTTATCCTCTTCTGTTTGCCATACACGCAGTCGTCGTAGAATTCTAAGTCAATAGACTTTAGCCCTAGTAGCTTCCCTTTTGACAATAGCACTTTCATCCATTTCTCACTCATATGTCCCAACCTCTGATGCCATAACTGCTCATTTACTCCAGTTGATGCGACTGCGAGTGAATTATACGATCCTGAAGTCACGTACAAAGTACATTCCTTCTTGCCTCGAGATATCACCAATGCACCTTTTGTGATCTTCTAGGAATCACTAGTAAATGTCGTTACACATCTGGTATCGGCCAACTCCACTAAGATCAAATTTTGTCTCAAACTCGGTACATGTCTGACATCCTTCAATTTCAAAATCGTTCTGTCTTTCTGACTTATATGAACGTCTCTCTTTCAAACAATATTACATGGCTCATCATCACTCAGGTAGACTCTCCCGAAGTCACCTGACACATAACCACGCAGAACTACCTTACACAAAGTGGCATGAAACGAAGCACCCGAGTCTATGACCTAAGACTCATTCCTCGCATCAAGAGACAAGATCAACGCCTCTGTGTCACTCTCTTCAGATAGATTCACTGAATCTGTCACGCCCCAAACTCGAAAACCGGACTCACGAAATTTCCAATCGCCTAATCCGGTGCCGGCAGCCTCCGTAGTACCCTATTCTCGGCCCCCAGCGCCCGTACACCAGATTCTGATCCTGGGATCTTACAAGGAGGATTTTCCAACATACGCTTATCTCGTAATAAGCATAACCACAAGTTTACCCAAATCACAAAGGCAACATCATCATCACATATCAACTAATATAAACAGTTGAATGCAGTGCTGAAAGGGAAATATACATATATCGAAAATCAAAGCTCCAGAAGACCGCTGCACACTCCAAGCCAACGCTGCTGCGACCTAATGTCACCTGCACGCATCTATCGTGCATAAGCTTATAGAAAGCTTAGAGGGTTGTGAAAGTGTGTGCGCAAGGTAAGTGCCAAGTATGCAATATTAGAGCAATGCGGAAACATGCTGGTAAGTCCATAAATACTATCAGCCTTATACAGGCTATGCGATGCAAAAAACATAATAAGTCAATATCATATATTGAGGAAGCAATGTAAATCAGCTATGCAATGCGTAAACATAGTAAGCCAAATATCATATACTGAGGATGCAATGTAATATGCAAATCCTGATGAGTCCACGAATACCGTTCGCTGTATCTAGGCCATGCATCAAACCTGTGCGTATCGCGCAATAATGTGATCATGTGGGGTCAACTCCGTCTTACAAGGAGTCCCATAAACATCTCAGCACAATGGCATATGCTTTAATCAATCATCCCTCACAACATACATAAGAATGATGAGGTCCACAGAAGGACGGCGGATCTAGTCCAAATATCAAGATAGGCTCTAAACAGTGGATACACCAAACCTGATACTGCATATCTTTCCGTCTACGGTAATGGGTGATATAGACTGCTTTGTCGAAGCTCACTGATTTAAAACGAGTTACGACAGTTAAGGAAGGAATCCAACTTATAGCTACCATAACATCGGGCGATGCTCCCGATATGGGACAAAGTTCCGCCTTCACTATGTGCACAATAGTCTGTCAGCACAGTAGCCTGTCAACTACTGGTAGCTTGCCCAGGCCTCAACCCCGCCTATATCACACCTACCTACATCAGCGTCCGCCCATGTGTGCCCGCCCACATGAGACCATAGTGACAGGGTATCACAATATCCCCCACCGAGAGCAAAGCCGAGTCTCGGTACAATAAGTGGGCTTTCTTACATCATGACACAATGGTCCTCACATACAATCACAATGGGCCTCATACAATCACAGTGGGCCTCATACAATCACAATGGGCCTCGTACCATCACAATGGGCCTCATACAATCACAATGGGCCTCGTACCATCATAATGGGCCTCATACAATTACAATGGGTCTCATACCATCACAAGATGGGCTCCAAGGTTTGAGTAGTTTTATAGAGTATGGTGGAAAGCGTCATTATCAATAGGGGGCTCAATAAGAGAAGATGGAAATGGGCTTAACAATGGGCCTAAGGGAAGGTCACAATGTGGACATTTAACCATCATTGCCCATCTATGTGGACATTAAACCAACATTGCTCCCCAAGGAGTGGCTCACATAGAGCCAAACATATAGTGGGCCCATGACCTTACACAAGGGTCTCATACATCATAATGAGTCACATACATGGGCCTCATATGCATCGCAATGGGCCTCTCACATGGGCCTAATTTACATCATAATGGACCGTTCACACGGGCCTGTAACGCCCTGAAAATTGGGGGGTCGAGCATAAACTCAACTCCCGAGTTCCAGAACATCACTTATGCAACAAAATGAATGATGATTGAATGTTGACTATATTCAAGCATTGAACATGAGTGAGATTAAGCCAAAACAGCATATCATACTCCAGAGACAGTTAAATTTGCAAGCGGAAGACTGTGATAGATAGATAAAATATATATACTATGATGAGTCTCCAGAGTGTGATAACATTACCAGGTTAAAATAAATACAAGTGCAGTTCTAAAATGTACCAAATGCGAGGAAGTGTAATGCCTCCTATCTCATGTACCATAGCCCCGTCAATACAATATCAGGTCTTCATTGACCTGCCAGAGAGATACAGATAGGAGATTTCCTCCTATCATCACAGAAGTAGTCCGGCTCTGCTTCACAAGCATTGCCATCACCTGAAACTCAACAAATCTGGTTGGTGTTGCAAACACCGTCCCGAAACGTGGGAGTGAGTGATCAACTCAGTGGAACAATAAAGCATAGGTTAACATGTTATCAATTCAATCAAGCAGTAATGATAAAGCAGTACAAATCAAACAATTCTAACTACTCTTATTAAGTGCGAGAATGAAATAACATGATGCTGTATGCCCTTGCCAAACCACCCTCAAGCGACATCATCTTACGTTCGCGAATGCTTAACTCCCTCAGTGCGCCACATCTACTAAGCACATGCGGTGCGATGATGATCATGATTACCAAGTTATTATTAGTCCATTTCAAACAGCAGTATTAGGAAACTAAGGTACCTCCCTTGTATCATTCCCAAACATGATCCATTCTAGGGTCGTCAATCCTAGTTAATCTCATACGATATTATGGTTTGAGAAGCGTAGTGAAGGCATCGCAAAGGGCTCGTCACCCGTCAGCACGGATACAGATCTCACCGTATGCGGCTCAATTACTGACCGTCAGCTCGAGTACAGGTCTCACCGTACTCAGCTCAATCACTAGCCGTCAGCTCGAGTACAGGTCTCACCGTACTCGGCTCAACTCATACTCTAGTTGCTGTGAAAGACTCGTCGCCAATCACAGACCCTTGGAGTATACTCGAAGATACTACGGAGGACTCGTCGCCCGTCAGCACGAATACAGGTCTCACCGTACTCGGCTCTCGCCGTAAGTATCGACAGCTCGAATACAGTGTCCCATACCACCATATTCGGCTCACGAGTTGGTTGCGCAATGGTCACTACGGGGAGGCACATGGCCCCAGCGTAGGCCGACAGCTCGACCACGGTGTCCCATACCACCATGCCCGGCTCATGCGTCTTAGCGGATCAAGGTACCATGGTTAACAGGGGGTTTCACTGGTAAGTTTGGTACCCTAGGTTCAAGCAATAACGTCCAAACAGGGTGAACATGCATAAGGCAGATCGGGTTACTTCACGAGTTCGACTAGCACGATCGCCCGTTGAGCTGCACGACATGAAGTGCATAAACAACTTCGTGTGGCCTAGCCACTGCCGACAGGCAACGCACGACTCGAGTTCGTCGAACACATCCCACGTGGCAAATGAATCTCAGCCACGAGTTCAATCTCGTTACCGATTGCCTGGGCCATAATCATAGCCCCAAACACAATCAATTGCAGATAGATAAAGCAGTAATGGATCAAGATTCAACTCATACAATCAAGGTTCGGTATTATCCGTTTAGGGCTGCTAGGGCTGTTGCACGCACTCGTTGCTCCGCTCCCCCATCACCCATGACGGATCATACAACGTAAATATAAATTTAAACATATGCATTACATAGTTAAAATCATAAAGCAGTTGAGCATGTTATGAATCACAACACAAGCATGAGTTTGTACATGTTCAATTCCTAATCACACAACTATCAAAGGGGATCATACACATAGTTAAAAGAGGTTGAGAATCATATCTCAACACCCTTATACTTTACAATTTGGTAACTACTACTCATTCAGACATTTCAAGAAACACTTAAACAAACATACATCAACATACACGACATATGTCGATCACATAGGCATTAGGCCAAATCCTTTCACTAGGGAGTTGCCCCAATCATAACACGCGTACACCCACGACGGATAGTCATGGCAAGCAGGAATCCAAGTTCCTTATTCATTCAGTTATTTCCACAAACACTTGGGCCACACATTTTAGCCTATATAGTGTATATTGGTCGTGGCGTGACTTAGGGCAAATCCTTTCGTCAAAGGAGTATCGCCAATCCATCAATCATGAATCCATGATAACTAGTCATGGCAAGCATGAATGAGAATTCTATACTCATTCAGTCATTTTCACAAACACTTAGAATACACTATTACAACATACATGACGTATGTTAGCAAAATACGTGTTAGGGCTAACCTTTTGCCAAGTGAGTATTTTATCCATGTATAGCCTAATCATACATCAAATAATCATGACAATTGCATTTCCAAAAATTACACATATACGGTATTTCTAGAATACACAATTTCAACATACGTAGCATTTACAAGCGAACATATATTACGGCGATTCCTTTCGCCAAACTAGTATTTTATCCATATATAGTATAATCATACATTAAATAAACATGTCAAACATTTCTCCAAAAAAAATACGTATACGGTATTTCTACGTATACCTAGAGTATGTGAAATTCCATATTCTACAACGTTAATCGAAACAGGAAACGGAAAGCACTTTGTACATGTGCAATTGCATGCAGATCATGAATCTATCATTATCTGACATTGAAAGCGTTGAAAACCCTAACCTATACACCTAAAGTCCGCACCTTTTGTCGTAGAATCGTAACGGAATTGATAGGTTTGCTATGCTTCCGTATTTGGCAGTTTGGCAACCTAGAGAACGAAATAGGTTAGCTATTTCACAACCTACAACCACCCAAGCCCCAAATCAGATTAGGGTTAACGCCGGGAAATGTCAGGAAAGGGGCGGTGCAGCCCGTGTGGTGGCAGGAAACGACGGCTGGGAGATTCTCCCACATCTCCCTCACTTTCTCTCTCTTTTCCCTCTCTCAATTCCAAATTCGTATGGCTGCCATGAGAGAGGGTTTAAGGTCCTTATATAGTCTCAAAACTCACCGAAATAGACTCCTGTTCAAAGGTTACTGCTAATATAGGTATTTCGTCACTTTTCCAGCTCAAAAGAGAGGTTCTGGTGGCCCTCCCTGAGCCAAACGTCAGACTTAAGCTCACAGACACCGGATCTACGTTCTATTAAGTTTTCATTTCAGTGGGATTTCCAGATCACGCGTGGCGGACCAGTTTCAGTTCAACGGTCAGCGGATCTCGATCGAAGATTCTGAGTACATGTAAATGTGTATGAAATTTCTCCTGATCCGAGGGTGTAATTCGGTCTGATTCTGACGGTCTGGTTGCTTAATACTGATGCGCAAGCGAAAGGTGCCAGATCACTATTCCAGATATTTTATTTTCAAAAGGAATAGTGTTTTTCACACACCCTCGCTCCGGATCGAAACGAATGGCCGTGGGACATCGGCTGGACCTGATTTTTGAGATGATTGTCAAGCCCAGTAAGGCGGTCCTAGTTCCTTAGCTTCGTGTTAATCGGACTTCCGATGTGCGATCTAGACCTAATACGAAGTTTCGGGATGCTCCCGAGAGCAACCGGGTAATGAGATTGATCCTAGATTATAGGGTACCCTAGAGTCAATGATTTTGCAAGTTTTGGGTCTTGCAGATCGTATTTAAAGCGATTGGTGCTAATTTCACAGGCACACTAGTTTAACACTAGCTAAATCTTGCCTAATTTCTAAAGGATTTAATCCTAATTGTTTTCTGGTTGAGATGGTACTTAGGCCTTTGTAGTTTGTATATAAAGTGATCCAAGTTTTACTACTTAGCTAGTTTAAGATAGTGTTTAGGGCGAAAGTGCTTTGAAAAATTGAAAGCACAAGGTAGTGAAGGGTGGGATTTGTGAAGGAAATGGGTTAAGGAGCGATTTTTGACTGTGGGATTTAGTTTTGACAAGTTGGTAAGGTCTTAGGATCGACCCATTGCCTAAGGACGTCTAATCCCAGGTTGGCAAAAATCCGGGATGTTACAGGGCCTCATATACATCAAGTGGGCTGCATCACATCGGCTGCATATACATTAAGTGGGCCACATCACATGGGCCACAACAATGGGCCTCATATACATCAATATGGGCCGCAACAATGGGCCTCATACACATCAAGTTGGCCGCATCACATGAGCTTCATATATAACACATCAGGCCTCACTCATGGGCCACATATATATCATAATGGGCCGCATCACATGGGCTTCATATACAACACATCAGGCCTCGTTCACGGGCCACATATACATCACAATGGGCCTCAGCACATGGGCCATAAATACATCATAATGGGTCTCAAATACGGACCGCATCTCATGATGGACCCACATAAGTTGCTGATGTCAAAACAATAGCTATTCATTTGCGTGGTATCCACTGTCCAGATGGATAGTTTGGATGCAACACATGCCTCACGGTGGGGCCCACCATCCCAATCAGTGGATGGTGTAGATAAAACACATATATCATGTGGTGGCCATGTGTGGACAACACATGCCAGGTGGCTTTCCACTGTCCATCACATGCATTTAAGTGGGTCCATGTGCGTGGCTCGCTAGCTGAAGGACATCGTGGAATACAACGCATATGTCATGTGGGCTCCACTAGTTGGAGGTGGACGGTATAGATAAAACACAAATATTAAGGTGGACCCCACCCGCCCTGGACAGATGGATGGAGTGTGTGAGACCCGTATCCTAGATTGTACCATTCCGTAGGCTTTCACGGTCCTCCCAGTCGAATTCCGGCAACCTGCGACTTGTAATCAACATTTGCGCGCGACCTTGAGTCGCGTCCAGTCAATCTGAGTCGGCTCAATCCGAGACTTGTACCTTTGCGATCGCGCCATCGCCGCGGTTCCGATGCCGCATCTCGCTCAGCAAGGCGATACCCGGGCCAGGAGATGTGGGCCCGCGTTCAGTTCGAGAAAAACTCCGCGCAATTGCAAAACCCAAGAGAAATCACATCATTCATGTCAAGTACATATCTCATTAATCACCTCAAGCAAGTACAACCACCCCTCCCCTAAATTCAACTCTCTCTCTCTCTCTCTCTCTCTCTCCACCTATCAAGTACACCCATCACTCACTCACCCATCACACCCCCTCACTTACCCATCCCTTTCTCTCTTACAACCTCGCTCTCTCATCTCTCTCTCATCGCTCTCTCATTCTCCCAAGCAACCCCATGAGCAACCCAACGTCCAAGCTAGCTCCATGAGAGAAGCTTTGTGTAGCCCACTCCCTACCACCCAATCCATCCCTTCAAAGCCGATCTCAACCATTAGATCGACCCCCTTGGAGCTCTAAAGCCTATAGGCGGAAGGAGGAAGGAAGGAATTCGAGGTGGGTGATCTACCATTGAATGTTGTTAAGGGCCCACTTGAAATGGGACCCATGTTGATGTATGTGTCGTAAACTAGAGGGACCCATAGTGGCGGGGTCCCTCATCGTACGTCTCTCTTTCTCCCTCTCTCTTTCTCCCTCTCTTTTTCTCTGATTTTATGGCCCACTTAATCCACGCCGTCCACGGGTGAGACCCACCTTGCTGCTTGTCCAACGGACAAGCCTGCTGCCCGTCCGTCTGGACAGGCAAAGATGAAGGAAAAATACAAGTATCAGCTTCATCCAAAAAAACTCTGGTGGGCCATGTGTGTGGGACCCACCATGATGTATATTCCATGCCAACCATCTGTGCCGCCTCACCGTCCATGTGGACATGAGGCAGATCTAAATCTTGGTGGACCACGTGTGTGGGACCCACCGTGATGTATCAACAATCTGCACCATCCAGCGTCTAGGGTTTGGACGCTGGATCCCTGGACGCTGGCCTCTTTTGGTTAAAAAAAATAAAATAATAATAATAAAGTATGTATATTATATATAATACACACACACACATATAAGATATATATATCTGGTGGGCCCCACGTGGGACCCACCGACTGAGAGAAGAGGGATGGCTAGTGTATCTCACACCAGCTATCCTGCTGACGTGGAATGTCAACAAGTTCCGTGGAACCCACCATATATGTGTATCATCTGCATTGTCCATCTGGACGGTGCTATGTTCGGCCCCACCATGATGGGTGTTTTCCATCCAAACTGTCCATCCACTTGGCAGTAGCAGGACCGTCCATCTGTTGGACGGTCAGCAACCTCACCATGATGGATGTTTTCCATCCAAACTGTCCATCCATTTGGCAAGCTCATCTTAAGGCTTGGACAATATATATATATATATATATATATATATATATATATATATATATATATATATATATATATATATATATATAATATATATAAAAATAAAAATGAAGCTAATCCGATGATCAGGTGGACCACACAGCAGAAAGCAGTGGGGTTTTGAATGACTACCATTGAAACCCTTTTTGGGGTCACGGAAGTTTGGATCAATATGAAATTTGTTTTTCCTCTTAAGTCAGGTCCATGCGACCTTATGAACAGATTGGATGGAAAATAACGTTGTGGTGGGCCCTACCTTGATGATGTGTTGTATTGCAGCTCGATTTAATGTATTTGAGGCCCACATGATGCGACCCGATTTGATGTATTTTTGGCCCGTTGATGCGGCCCATTTGATGCATATGAGGCCCATTGGTGCAGCCCATCCATGAGGCCCATCATGATGTATTTATGGCCCATGTACAGGGCCCACCTGTTTTGTATTTAAGGCCCATGTGATGGGGCCCACCTGTTGTGTATTTGAAGCCCATATGATGAGGCCTAACTTGATGTACACGAGGCCCATTGTGATATGTATTAGGCCTATGTCGCGTGACCCATTTGATATATTTGAGGCCCAGATACGTGGCCCACTTGATGTCTATGAGGCCCATTGGTGCGGCCCGTTGATGCGGCCCACTTGATGTTTATCGGCCCATTGGTGTAGCCCGTTGATGCGGCCCACTTGATGTTTATCGGCCCATTGGTGCGGCCCGTTGATGCGGCCCACTTGATGTTTATCGGTCCATTGGTGCAGCCCGTTGATGTGGCCCACTTGATGTGTATATAGGCCCATTGGCGTGGTCCATTATGATGTGCATGTGGCCCATGAGTGAGGCCCGATGTGATGTATATATAGGCCCATGTGATGCGGCCCATCGTGATGTACATTAGGCCGTTGTGTGAGGCCATTGGCCCACTATATGTTTGGCTCTATGTGGGCCACTTCTTGGGAGCAATGTTGGTTAAATGACCACATTGATGGGCAATGATGGTTTAATATCCACATTGTGAAGTTCCCTTAGTCCTTGTTCGGCCGATCATCGAGGCCGATTCCGATTCCGATTCCGATTGTTGAGGCCGATTGTATAGGCCAATTATCGATGTCGATTATCGGTGCTGGTTGTCGATACCGATTATGGGTATGTGACAGCATAGCACCATGATACATGCCCATACGCATCATCTACATGTTTGTTATAAGATGTGGTTGACCATTGCATATGTCATTGGGCGGGTTGTTATGAGACTCCCTGATAGGCGGAGATTGTCTCACATGAGCATACGAAATACTTAGGATTGATGCATGACTGGATTGTATGACTCATGCATCTTGCATTGTGTGTTGTGATTACTGTACTCCTTAGTGATATCAGGGTCGTAGCCTCCACAGTCATGTTGTGGATAGCCAGATGGGACACTGAAAATCTGTTACTAGCATCGGGCCGTCATAAATGGCCCTGGGTGAAAATCCCTAAACCCTCTTAGTACCATAGGACACTCCAACGTATAGACCGAGTAGATACATGAGCGCCCGAGTGCCGAATACTACTAGGCCGCGTCTCCCACTGTGTCGTGGTCAGTTAGAAGGGGGTGTGGCCTTATCCGCTCAATTCGTAGTGGGCAAAACTAGGCTGAGTTTGACTAGCTCATAAATGGGTCAGTTATCGACGTGTCAGGTAGGTATTGGCTGACTACTGGCTAGGCGGATTGTGAGGTCTCTTCCACTCACCTGGTTGGGCGCGATGGGGTGGCAATCTGGTTTGGAGTGTAATAAACCTCGGTGATGATCCCAGAGATGTACAATACTGATATGTGAACTTATTGAGCAGGAGTTGCATACTCATTCATTCATTCATTCACTATCCACTCGGGCTGGTGGTGCGCAACTAATTGTTGTGTACCTTCATAATGGTAAGGATTTCGGTTGAGGCGCGCGACTAACCTGAAGTCAGGAGTCTACCACATTGAGTCTGGCTATCCAAATTTAAGTATGGGACTAGTTTGGATAGAAGTCCCTTGTGATGGACCCCATAGCCTACGATACTACATACTATCAACCCGACTTCACTCCAGCTTGGTCATTTCATTCGCATTGCATATTGCATTGCATCCGCGGCATATGGTATTTTGGGTTGCCATGTTTCTGCATTGATATGGTAGTTAGCATTCATGCCTTGCATCGCATAGCCTTGGTACGGCTGATGGCACTCATGGACTTACCAGTATATTTCCACTTACTCTGATATCATATGATTCATGATCTTGTCAGTATCTCCGTTTATTCCGATATTGTACTATTTATGGCATTGTATTGCATACTTGGCACTTACCTTGTGCATACATTTTCACCATCCTCTAAGCTTTCTATAAGCTTATGCACGATAGATGCATGCAGGTGGCATTAGGTCGCAGCAGCGTTGAGCTTGGAGCGTGCAGTGGACTCCTGAAGCTTTGATTTCGATATATGTATTTCCCTTTCAGCATTGTATTCAAATGTTTATATTAGTGGATATGTGATGATGATGTTGTCTTTGTGATTTGGGTATACCTGTGTTATGCTTATTACGGGATAAACGTACGTTGGAAAATCCTCCTTGTAGGATCCCAGGATCGGAATCTGACATATAGGCGTTGGGAGCCGAGAATGGGGTACTACGGAGGCTGTCGGCACCGGATTCGGCGATTGAGAATTTTGTGAGCCCGGTTTCCGAGTTTGGGGCGTGACAGAGTGGATATAGAATAAATACATCAAGGTGGGCTCCACCTCACATGTGTCACACGTGCAAGGTGGGCCCCATCATCCGACAATGGACTGGGGTGTATTTAAAACACAAACATCACATAGGGTCCCACCGTCCAGGGGTCTGGACGATGTTTGAAATACATACATCATGGTGTGGTCCACATGTCCAGAGATTGGACGGTGTGGATATCTCACATGCATCATGTGGGACCCACGTGTGTGGACATCACACACATCAGGTGGGGTGCATGGCCGAACGGCATGGATGATCAGATACATCACGGTGGAGACCCACCGTCCCTACCATGGACTGTGTGGATATAACACTACATCATGGTGGTGGGGTCCACCTCCCCAAACGGACGGTCCGGATGATCAGACCCCATTGCTGACGTTGATACACCAACTAATATAGCTGGTGTGCAGTAGACCAACCAATCCGCTTCCATTCAAAGCAGGCCCCACATGTGGGATGGGTTCCCACCGTCCAAGCAATGGACGGTGTTAATAGAAGACATATATGGTGGGCCCCAGAACATGCTCACGTCAACAACAACTTTAGGCTGCGTGGGATCCACCATCTGGATAGACAGATGACATAGATAAAACACGCACATCAGAGGTAGGTCCACACGTGTGGCCCACCTCAGTCGTGAATATAGCTGATATTGTTTTCCTTTCACGCAGTCTAGCAGCCTCAGTTGCTAGATGATCCATGACTGGACGGTGGATACAATACATCCATCAAGGTGGGGTCCACATACACGTGGCCCACCAGCTACATACATCCAGGTGGGCCCATAAGGCTTTGTACGGTATTGTAACATCCCGAAAAATGAGGGTCGAACATAACTCAACACCCGAGTTTCCAGAACATCACTTATGCAACATAGATAATGATGATTAAATGTTGCCTGCATTAATGTAGTGAACATGAGTGAGATTAAGCCAAAACAGCATATCTCCAGAGATAGTTAAATTGCAAGCGGAAGACTGTGATAGATATATAAAATATATAAAAATAGTGGTGAGTCTCCAGAGTGTGATAATGTTATCAGGTTAATGAACTACAAGTACAGTTCAAATTATACCAAATGTGTAGTGTCATCTAGTCAACATCCCTGTAACCCTGTCGATCAAGGCACGACTCACATGAAGCCGCCCGAAAACCACATATACGAGAAAGCATCCTCATCGTCACAAAAGTCCGGCTCCGCCTCAGGAGTAGCGTCGCCATCTTTAATCAGACAAAGTCTGGTGGGTGTTCGGAACACAGTCCCGTAACGTGGGAGTGAGTGATCAACTCAGTGAAATAATAAAGCATAGGTTGACATGTTATCAATTCAGTCAAGCAGTAATGATAAAGCAATAAAATCAAACACTACTAACTATTCTTATTAATGCAAGTATGAATGCAGTCATGATGTATGCCCTCACCACACCCTCCCTCGTGCGACACCATCTCACGTTCGCGGCATGCTTTCATCCCTCAGTGCTCCACATCTTCCAGGCACATGCAATGCATGATGAGCATGATTACCGAGTTATTATTAGTCCATTTCAAACAGCAGAATTGGGAAACTAAGGTACCTCCCTTGTATCATTCCCAAATATGATCCATTTTAGGGTCGTCAGTCAGTCCTAGTTAATCTCAAACGATGGTGTGTGTTTTTAGGTCACTGCAAAGGCTGTCAGGGCTGTTACGCACAAAGGTTACACCACTCCCCATCACCTCTTTAACGATTCATCACTATACAGAAACAGGCCTAGTTCTTACTCCATACACCACGGCAAAAACTCTAAGGCTCACCGCGATTCCAAGTATGCTTGAGATCACTACAAAGGGCTATCAGGGTGTTGTTGCTCGCATTCGTTGCACCACTCCCCCATCACCTTATCAATGTAGGCCGACAACACGAATATAGTGTCCCATACCACCATAATCGGCTCACGAGTTTGGTTGCTCACTAGTCACTACGGGGAGGCACGTGGCCCCAGCGTAGGCCGACAGCTCGACACGGTGTCCCATACCACCATGCCCGGCTCATGAGTCTTAGCGGATCGAGGTACCATGGTTAAAAGGGATTCCACTGGTAAGTTTGGTACCCTAGGTTTAGCAGAGGCGTCCAAACATGGTGAACATACATAAGACAGATCGGGTTACTTGACGAGCTCGGCTAGCTCGAGCGCACATCAAGTTGAACGATATGAAGCGCAATGAGCACTTCGTGTGGCCAACCACTATCGCCAACCGAAGTACGACTCGAGTTCGTCGAACGCATCTCACGTGGAAAATGAATCACAGCCACGAATTCAACTCTGGTACCGATTGTCTGGACTATAATCATAGCCCCAAACACAATCAATTGCAGAACAGTTAAAGCAGTAATGGATCAAGATTTCAAATCATACAATCAAAGTTTGATATTATCCGTTTAGGGCTGCCAGGGTTGTTGCACGGAAATCGTTGCTCCACTCCCCCATCACCCATGATGGATCATACAACATAAACATAAATTTAAACATATGCATTGCATAGATAAAATCATACAATCAGTTGAGCATATTATGAAGCACAACACAAGCATGAGTTTGTACATATTCAATTCCTAATCACACAACTATCCAAGGAAAACATACACATAGTTAAAAGAGGTTGAGGCTCATATCTCAACACCCTTATACATTACAATTTCTAACTACTACTCATTCAAACATTTCAACAAACACTTTACAAATACATACATCAACATACATGACATATGTTGATCACATAGGCATTAGGCCAAATCCTTTCACTAGGGAGTTACCCCAATTATAACACGCATACACCCACGACGGATAGTCATGGCAAGCAGGAATCCAAGTTCCATATTCATTCAGTCATTTCCACAAACACTTAGGCCACACCTTTTTAGCATATGTAGTATATATTGGCCGTGGCGTGATTTAGGGCAAATCCTTCGTAAAGGGGTATCGCCAATACAACAATCATGAATCCATGACAATTAGTCATGGCGAGCACGAATGAGAATTTTATATTCATTCAGTCATTTTCACAAATACTTAGCATACACTATTTCAACATACATGATGTATGTTAGCAAAACATGTATTAGGGCTAACCTTTCGCCAAGCAAGTATTTTATCCATATATAGTATATTCATACAGCAAATAATCATGGCAAACACATCTCCAAAATTTATACGTATACTGTACTTTCTAGAATACACCATTTCAACATACATAGTGTATATAAGCAAAACATGTATTAGGGCGAGTCTTTTCGCCAAACAAGTAATTTATCCATATATAATATATTCATATAACAAATAATCATGTCAAACACATTTCTAAAATTTATACGTATACCGTACTTTCTACAAATACCTAGAGTATGTAGAATTCCATATTTTTCATCTTTAATCGAAACGGAAAACAAATAGCACTTTGTAGATGTGCAATTGCATGCAGATCATGAATCTATCATTACCTGACATTGAAAGCATTAAAAACCATAACCTATACATCTAAAGTCCGCACCTTTTATCGTAGAATCGTAACGAATTCAATAGGTTTGTTAAGCTTCCGTATTAGGCAGTTTGGCAACCTATAGAACGAAATAGGTTAGCTATTTCATAACCTACAACCACCCAAGCCCCAAATCAGATTAGGGTTAGGGTTTCTTACCTAAAAATGGGGCTGGAATTGCCGGGAAAGCGATGAGAACGGAGCGGTGGAGCTCGCATAACGGCAGGGAAGCATGACAGGGAGATCCTCCCACAACTCTCACACTTTCTCTCTCTTTTCTCTCTTCTCTCTCTAGGGTTTCTCTCAAATTCGTATGGCTGCCATGAGAGAGGGTTTAAGGTCCTTATATAGCCTAAAAACTAATCGAAATAGACTCCAGGTTAAAGTATACTTAGGTTATAACCAAATTGAGCTCGTTTCAGCTCAACGGAGGACTTCTGGCGGGCCTCTTTGAGCCAAAGGTTGGACTTAAGCTCACTATCACTGGATATACGTTCTATTAAGTTTTCGTTTCGGTCGGGATTCCAGATCACACGTGGCGGACCAGTTTCAGTTCAACGGTCAGCGGATCTCGATCGGAGATTCCGAGTACATGTAAATGTGTATGAAATTTCTCCTGATCCGAGGGTGTAATTTGGTCTGATTCTGACGGTCTGGTTGCTTAAAACTGATCCGCAAGCGAGAGGTGCCAGATTACTATTTAAGATATTTTATTTTGAAATAATTTCACATTTCTCACACTCTTCACTCCGAGCTCAAGCGAATAGCGCTGGGAAACTATCTGGATTTGATTTCTGAGAAGGTTGTCAAGCCCAGCAAGGCGGTCCTAATTCTTTAACTTCGTGTTAATCGGACTTCCGACGTGCGGTCCAGATCTGAAACGGAGTTTCGAGATGCTCCCGAGAGTAGCCGGGTAATGAGATTGATCCTAGATTTTAGGGTAAACTAGCGTCAATGATTCTACAAGTTTTGGGTCTTGCAGATCGTATTTAAAGTGATTGGTGCTAATTTCACAGGCACTCTAGTTTAACACTAGCTAATTCTCGCCTAATTTCTAAAGGATTTAGTCCTGAGTGATTTCGGTCTGAGGTGGTACTTAGTCCTTTGTAGCAATATTTAGTTTAAGTGTTGTTCTTTATCACCTAAACTTTAAGATAGTGTCTAATGTGAAAGTACTTAGAAAATTTAAAGAACAAGGTGGTGAAAGGTGGGATTTGTGAAGGAAATGGGTTAAGGAGCGATTTTAGACTGTGGGATTCAGTTCTGACAAGTTAATAAGGTGTTAGGATCGACCCATCGCCTCAGGACGTCTAATCCCAGGTTGGCAAAAATCCGGGATGTTACAGGTATGGATCAAGTGGGCCACACCCATCACAAGAGAGAGAGGAAGAGAGAAAGAGAGAGAGAGGGAGATCATGATGGAGGGGAGGGACCCCTCTACTATGGGCCCTCCATTTCTTACAATGCATTCATCAAATGGATCCACCATGTCACGCCCTAAACTCGAAACCGGGCTCACAAAATTCCTGATCGCCGAATCTGGTGCTGACAGCCTCCGTAGTACCCCATTCTTGGCTCTCAGTGCCTATACGCCAGATTCCAATCCTGGGATCCTACAAGGAGGATTTTTTTTCCAACGTACATTTATCTCGTAATAAGCATAACCACAAGTTTGCCCAAATCACAGAGGCAACATTATCATCATATATCCACTAATATAAACATTTGAATACAGTGCTGAAAGGGAAATACGTATGACAAAATCAAAGCTCCAGAGGTCCGCTGCATGCTCCAAGCTCAACGCTACTGCAACCTAACGTCACCTGCACGCATCTATCATGCATAAGCTTATAGAAAGCTTAGAGGGAAGTGTAAGTGTATGCACAAGGTAAGTGCCAAGTATTCAATATAATGCCATAATCATATAATATCGAAAATACTAGTAAGATCGTGAATCATACGATATCAAAGTAAGCGAAAATACTGACAAGTCCACGAGTAAAACATTATCAGAGTACGCAATACAGATCAGCTATGCAAATGAGGAGTCATAAAGAGCCAAATATTGGATGCCGAGGATGCAATGCAATATACAACTCGTGATGAGTTCACGAATTCCATCAGCCGTATCTAGACCATATAAATGTAAAAACACAGTAATCCAAAATGCAATATACCGGGGATGTAATGAAGTATGCGGTGCGAATAGAATGACCATGCTGGAGTGTGAAGTCGGGATGATAGTACGTAGTATCGCAGGCTACGGGGTCCACCACAAAGAGTTCTATCCAAACTAGTCCCATACCTAAATTTGGATAGTCAGACTCAATGTGGTAAACTCCTGATCTCAGGTTAGTTGCGCGCCCAACCGAAATCCTGACCATGCGAAGGTACATGTAACAATTAGTTGCGAACCACCAGCCCGAGTGGATAGTGAATGAATGAATGAATGAGTTGCAATTCCTGCTCAATAAGTCCACATATTAGTATGGTTCTTCTCTAGGATCATCACCAGGGTCTAGTATACTCTACATGCAAATCGCCGCCCACTGACGCGCGACCATGCAAGTGGAAGAGACCTCACTATCCGCCTAGCCAGTAGTCATCCAATATCTACCCGACACGTCGATAGCGGACTCATTCACGAGCTGGTCAAATTCAACCTAGCTATGCCCCTACCCTCGGGCGGGTAAGGCCACACCCCCTCCAAACTGACCACGACATAGTGGGAGACGCAACCTCCTGGTATTCGGCCCTCATGCGCTCATATATATCCACTCGGTCTCGACGTTGGGGCATCTTCTGGCCATGAAGGTTTAGGGATTTTCACCCAGGGACATCTATGGCACCCGTATGCTAGAACAGATTTTCGGTGTCCCATCTGGCAATCCACGATATGCTCGTGGAGGCTACTACCCTGATGTCGCTAGGGCGTACAATAATCACAACACACAATGCAAGATGCATAAGTCATACAATTCAGTCATGCATCAATCCTGCGCATACCATATGCTCATGTGAGACAATTTTCGCCTATCAGGGAGTCTCATAACAACATGCCCAATGACATATGCAATGGTCAACCACATCTCATAACAAACATACAGATGATGCGTATGGGCATGTATCATGATGGTATGTTGTCACATACTCATAATCGGCATCAACAACCGACAATCGACAATCGACCTCGACAATGTGGACATTTAACCAACATTGCCCCCAAGGAATGGCCCACATATAGCCTAACATATAGTGGACCCATGGCCTCACACAAGGGCCAAATATACAACACCATAAGCCTTACTCAAGAACTTAACACATCACGATGGGCCTTTCATATGGGCCTAACATACATCACAATGGGCTATATCGCTTGACCCTTATATGCATCACAATGGGCCTCATCACATAGGCCTCATATACTTCACATTGGGCCTTAAACATGGGCTGAATACACATCGCAACGGGCCTCAAATACGGGCCGCACATGCATCACATTGGGCCTCAAACACGGGCTGAATGCACATCACAATGGGCGTCAAATATGGGCCGCATATACATAATATTGGGCCTCAATATCCGGCCTCGATATTCGGCCTCGACAATCGAAATCAGCCTCGATATTTGACCTCGTAATCGAAATCGGAATCGGCCTTGATAATCGGAATCGGCCTCGATAATCAAAATCATCATAATTGACCTTGGTAATCGGAATCGATCGATAATCGGAATCGGTAAATCGGTCACGTCAATCAGAATCGGTAATTGGTCATGATAATTGGCCTCGATCGCTAATCGGAATCAGCAAATCGGTCACGTCAATCGGAATCGACAATCGATCACGACAATCGGAATCGATCAATAATCAGAATCGGCAATCGGTCACGACAATCGGAATCGATCGATAATCGGAATCGGTAAATTGGTCACGTCAATCGGAATCGGCAATCGGTCATGATAATCGGAATCGATCGATAATTAGAATCGGCAAATCGGTCACGTCAATCGGAATCGGCAATCAGTCATGATAATCGGAATCGATAGATAATCAAAATCGACAAATTGGTCACGTCAATCAGAATCAGCAATCGGTCATGATAATCGGAATCAATCGAGAATGAGAATCGACAAATCGGTCATGTCAATTGGAATCGGTAATCGGTCATGATAATCGGAATCGATTGATAATCAAAATCGGCAAATCGTTCACGTTAATCGGAATCGGTAATCGGTCATGATAATCGAAATCGACAAATTGGTCATGTCAATCAGAATTGGTAATCGGTCATGATAATCGGAATCGATCGAGAATCAGAATTGACAAATCGGTCACGTCAATCGAAATCGGCAATCGGAAACGGCGAGAATGGGCCTAACAAGGCCTAAGGGAAGGTCACGATGTGGATATTCAACTATCATTGTCCATCAATGTGGACATTCAACCATCATCGCCCAACAACGTGACCATTTAGCCAACATTGCTTCCAAGGAGTAGCCCTCGTAGGGCCAAACATATAGTGGGTCCCTGGCCTCTCACAAGGGCCTCATACACAACATAATGGGCCTCATCGTATGGGCCGAAAATATATCACAATGGGCCATGAATACATCAAGTCGGGCCTCATTCAAGGGTCGGAATATACGGTCTTCAAATACACAACAGGTGGTCCTGCACATTGGTCTCAAATACATAACATGTCGGCCCTCTGCATGGGTCTCATATGCATGAA